>JAOTRC010000045.1:21128235-21141489 GCA_027497675.1 Cyprinella lutrensis
TTCTTTAGCCACGTCTATACACGTCTCTCTGGGCATGCATTGTGTTTTCTGCCATTCCTCATCAATATCTGAAAAAAAAACAATACAAATACAAAAGTATATTAATACTTGTTGTACATTTGCCACCACATTGCCTAATCACAAATCTGTGCACTGGATGTCCCTTAATTTCCTCAAATGAAATGATAAAAAACCTGAGATATTAGTGATTGGCTCTGTTGCCTCAGTCAAAAGGACGGACCCTTTTATATTGATCATGTGATATTGATACACATATAAATCTTTTATATTGATTTATATGATATTGAGTTCATGTTAAGCCTTCGTCATTGATTCACAACCTTGGTGTCTTATTCGACCCAACTCAATCTTTTGGCTCTCATATTTCTTCTCGTCAAAAACTCTTTCCGTCGTCTTCGCAGTATTGCTCGTTTACGAACTTCTCTCAATTTAGCTGACGCTGAAACCTTAATTCACGCACAAATCACATCACGGATAAATTATTGCTATGCTTTATTTCTTGGTCTGCCCAAAAAAAAACTTATTGCAAGACTACAATATGTTCAAAACTCAGCAGCAAGAGTTCTGACCTCCCCAGGCATTCTGCTCACATTACTCCTACTCCTCTGCTTCATGAACTTCATTGGCTACAAGTGGTACCACATATTCACTTTAAGGCTTTGCTTTTAACATTTAAAGGAGTAGTTTACTTTAAAAAAAAAAAAAAAAAAAACTTTTGCTGATAATTTACTCATCCAGGATGTCCACGTCTATCTTTCTCTGTAAAACATTCCAGGATTTTCTCCATATAATGGACTTCAATGGGAACCTTGATTTCTTTTCGACTGAAGAAAGAAAGACATGGACATCTTGGATGACATGGGGGTGAGTAAATTATCAACAATTTTTTTTTTTTTTAAAGTGAACTACTCCTTTAACCAGTCATTCTCAGATCCAAAGAAGCTGTAGGAAGTGAAAGTGATAGTGACTGTGGGAGGTAGTGAGAAGGGATGGATGATGGATGGAGAGAGGGAGGGACAGGGAGCTCTATATTTTGAGTATGTTCTGCTTTTTCCTGTCAGAGGCTGTCCGGTCCCCTTCCCTCTATCTCCACAGCCACTGTAAGTATAATAGCACATGTACATCTCTACTAGAAACCTGCAATGACACTCATTCACACATCACTAAAGCAGTTATTGCAATGAAATGACAGTTTATTTACCCCGTGTATTCATTTAGTGGTTTTAAAGGGATAGATCACCCAAAAATTATAAAACTCTGTCATTATTTACTCACTCTCAAATTGTTCCAGACCTGTATGAGTTTCTTTCATCTGCCGAACACAAATGAAGATATTTGTAAGATTTGGAAGAAAGAAACTCATACAGCTCTGGAACAACTTGAGGGTGAGTAAATGATGACAGACTTTGGATCAACTATCCCTTTAATGGATGGATTAGCAATGTGACGACTAAAAGTATTTACATAATAACCACTTTTTGCTGTGATTAGATTTTAGTTAAATTAATACATTCATATAAGAACAACATTATTTCATATAATACAGTCATTTAGCTTTAAAATTGGGTGAGAAATCTTTGTACTCAGGCGTAATAAGGTCATTGGTTTGGAAAACCACAATGTTTTGCCAAGGTAGACCTTTAAAAGTTGGGGCATTACAATGTTGCATAAGGTTTTTAGCACACCTTTAGGTCAGTTTATTGAAATTGATCTGAAAAGTTTATTAAATAATTGACTTAATGATTGTAGGTCATGTCAGACCATTGAAAATTTCTGACATTTTGTTGAAAAGTGCAGTAATGAGTTTCTGTCACAAGTTTAAAACTCCTCATTGGCTTTATCTTCTGAATGCAGTTGCAGGAAGAAATTATGCACTTTATGTTTTATTATCAGTATTAAATTGTTCTTGTTTTTTGCCCTCCTGACTTGAACAGACAAGAAAGAGGATGGAAGCATCCCACCTGCTGTAGTCATGCCAGTTCCTGCGAAGCGGGGGAGAAAGAAGAAGTCCATGATGCAAAGGGCAGGCCCCGTTTCAGCCCACACACTCGCCACAGGAAGTGATGCGCTGATTCTTGCGCACCTGGCCGCTGGGGGACAGGTGAGATGTTGCTGATGTGTCATAATTTTACCTTCATATAAAGAAGTTCTAGTTTAAAATAAATCAGTCAACTATGAAAATGGGTCAAATTTATACGTTAAAAACTTTAAAATTGTAAAAAATGGAGCATGTTTATTATTGTGATGTTTTTTTTTTTGTTGAAAAGACTCTCAAAACACTCTTCCCTAGTACTAAAGGTAGGGATAAGTAAAAGTTTACTCATGTTAAGCTGCTCACTGTATTTTTCTCTCTTATAGCACAACACAAGTGACCCGTATGACCTCTCCAACGATGAGGATGATCATCAAAGCAAAGATGGGAACAAGTCCTACAGGTACCTGTTATTGGTTATGGAATATCTTCATTTAAACAGGGGATTATTGAAAAATAGAGCAATTTTTCTTCCACATTCGCTATTATTTTGAAATCAAATTATTTTGTGGTTTTAATTGAATACTTTAATATCTGATTTGATTGATTTTAGTGTGTATTTAGAATACTATGATACTATGAAACAGTAAAAGACTAAAATCCTACTGTAAAAGCAAGGTCTATACGCTCACACCAACACTTTTTGCATGTCTATTAGTACTTTTATTTGAACTTCATATAAAGAAGTTTAATTTCATGGCATTTTGACCAGGAAAATTGTTGTTTTCAGTAGGGGAAAGAATCTATATATTTAGATGATAAATGTAATGCATTATTTAGAATTTATGAGATGTATTGTGATAAATTTTTTGTAACTGAATCACTATTTCAAGTAAAAAAGTTCACTAAAGGTCTTGAAAGTGTTGTGGAAATTCTCAATACAAATGCATCCTACTTAAAGGGATACTCCACTTTTTTTTGGAAATAGGCTCATTTTACAACTCCCCCAGAGTTAAACAGTTCGGTTTTACTGTTTTCAAATGTCTTCAGACGATTTTTTGATATTTAGAAGAATATCAGTAACCAGACAGTTTCTGGTCTCATCGACTTCCATAGTATATATTTTTTTTCCTACAATGGAAGTCAATGAGATTATAAAATGCTCGGTTACTGATATTCTTCTATCAGAAAATCGGCTGAATGGATTCTAAAACGGTGAAACCTAACTGTTTAACTCTGGGACAGTGGTAAAAGGAGCCTATTTCCCCCCAAAAAAAAGTGGAGTATCCCTTTAATACAAAACGAATCTGACTTCGCCATGAACAAATTCGGTTGTCAATATAATATAATACAATACTACAGTACTTTGGGTAATTCCCGTCCCCGACAAAATACAATATAACACTATGGTATTTCAGGGTAATTCCCTTCCCAAATTCAAAACATTGAGGTAATTCCCCCCGAAGTATGGTGATTGTGTCCCATTAAGAAGCTACTATCACTGTCTAATGCAATTTGGATTTCTAATGCAGATGCACTGCTGATTTTTTCTGTAGGTGCCGGATGTGTGCGGTGACGTTCTTCAGCAAATCAGACATGCAGATTCATGCCAAGTCACACACAGAGGCGAAGCCGCACAAGTGTCCTCACTGCTCTAAATCGTTTGCCAACTCCAGCTATCTGGCGCAGCACATCCGCATCCACAGCGGGGCCAAACCCTACACCTGCTCCTACTGCCAGAAAACCTTCAGACAGCTCAGTCACTTACAGCAGCATACACGGTATGTGTGTGTGTGTGTGTGTGTGTATGCGTGTGTGTGTTGTGTACCTTGCTATTTAAAGTATGCACCACTACACCTCCTACAGGATGGACCCACGTTTTGCCAGGGCATGGTTTAGTTGGCCTAGTTGTGCTTTTGATTAAAAAGGCATGTTTATCTTTCTCTTTTTCCATTCTCTCTTTCTCTTTATACCTCCCTGCCCTTTCCCACCCTGATGCTGTGACGTTTGAGCTTGCACACACACTAATTTAAACAGGATTATATATTCTCTGAAGAATGAAGCACTGAAGCAGGTCTTTTTTCACTCATGCTGATCTCATCGCTCATCTGCTTGTCTTATTTCACACCGCAATGACTAACTTTCATTTTCTTCATTTGTACACTTTAAGTTTGTCAATGTCGTGTGGCCATTTATCCTGGCATTGTATTCTTCATTATGCACTTTTATAATTTTTTTTTAATTTAATGTTTTAAATTCACATCATATATAAAAAACAAGTGACTTAGCCTCAACAGAGGCTGTGATTGGATATCTGGACTAATTTGCAGATCAGTTTCATTGCACAGCATCTCAAATGTTGGTTTAATTGTTCTGAAATACTTTCAGAATGATTTGAAGTCCCTCCCAGAAGCCTCTTACACTATTGCGTTGCCAAACACCAGCATCTGAAAACAAGTAATTTATGATGGAGAAAACAGTGGCTTACCCAATTTCAGCAACTTCTATTTTTACAGATACTTTGTGCCAATTTACCAGAAATTGAGATTGTTTTTCTCTTGAACACATGGGATGGAACATTACTTCGGAAATATTTTATGCAATATTCCAATTTTGTGCATTAATTAAATTTACAACTTTGCTAATGAAGCGGGCCGTTGAGAAGACTCACTCCGATGGCGTTGACGTAGAAGTTAAGTTAAACATGCTGTGCAGTAAGCGCTGTACTTATTTAGCTTCCACACTCTGCATTTACACTAATATTAGTGCACATTTATCCAGGTTAATGTTAAAGGAATAGTTGACCCAAAAATTCTGTCATCATTTACTCACCCTCAAGTTGTTCCAAACCTGGTTATATTTATTTTATCTGCTGAACACAAAGAAAGATGTTTTAGTATAGAAGTCTATGGTGCCCAATAACAACTTGGTTCTCTACTCCAGTCCTCGGGACCCACTGCTCTGCATATTGTGTATGTCTCCCTTATCTAACACACCTTATTCAGATCCTCAGCGCGTTAGGATAGACTCTGTCCCTGCGTCCCAATTCGCCTACTTATACTACACCCTAAAAGTATGTACTCTTTTTGTGAAGAAAAAGTACATACTTTTGAGTGTGTAGCAAAAGAGTAGGCGAGCTTTGGGACATACTACTTCGTCATCTTTAACGGACATATCAGTCGCGTGCATCCTATCGCCGTAAACTGCCCCGTCAATCATCTCGTCACAGTTAAAATCCTCCATTCAATCTAATTTAGAGCCCGACCGATAAAGGATTTTGAAGGCCAATACAAATATTTGTTGGTTTTAAAATCCGATATTTTTTTTATTTCAGAAACGGCCAACAAAACATTAACAGATTTCCCTAACATTAGTTATTTGTAGTTATGTATGAATTTTAACTAAAATAATATGATAATGCATTTTAAAAAGAAACTTGTTTCTTTTATTTTCGCAACAGAACAGAGGAACCGATTAATCATTAATGTTAACATTAGCGGTTTTCCACTGATGATAGTGGCATTAGCTAGCTTTGTGGTTAGCAGGGACGGCGTAGAGTGCCCTCAGGTGGACAAACTATACAACTCCAACACTCATGACATGGTTGAAGCGTGTTTCGTCCGTTTTTGTTTTATTTTTGAAATATTCATTTATCGGCCATTATAACTGCCGATACCGATAGTTTGGAAAATGCCTAATATCGGCCGATAATATCGGCCTGCCGATATATCGGTCTGGCTCTAATCTAATTTAATTTCTTACCTTTTTGGTGAGAAATGTTGTCGCACGTTCATCTGCCAGTCGTGGGTCTTTCATGCCGAGACTCTCCGAATGTGTTTGCAATTTGAATAATGATGTATTTAAAAGTTAATGGCTAAGCGTATCTTTACAAATGTCCATGCTTCTGCAGCTGCAATATAATTCAGCCAACATTGAATAAATACATTTTTCTCAGGTTAGATACTGATAATTAATCACTTAAACCCCTTTATCCTCTCTACATAACCGCCGGACTCACGCGTCCTCCATGTCTGTAGTTTTTTAACACCTTTTCACTTTTGTTTGTAGTTCTTCTAACCGAATCCTCGTCCAATGCGCGATGGGTTGTGGGCAATATCAGCCGTTAGAGTGTGCATCGATCTACACTTCGGATTATGACCAGATATAGTAGACCATCCGGGTCTCTTTGGAAAACTCATTTCAACATACTACGATTTGGGACGTACTAATTCTATTTTTGAGGACGGATTGTATGCAAATTGGGACACAGTGTATGAACTGAACTGAGTGTGTCAGATAAGAGAGACTGGAGTTGAGAACCACTGCTTTAGTGTGGTAAAACTATACTACTTGACTGTGAATACACTTAAATGGGCTCTTAGCTGGCCTGAAGAATATAATGCGTCTTTTAGTCTTTTGTTTGCTTCTGAGCTTCTTCTCTACATTATTCGGCATGTCATGTCCATTTCCTCTCATTTCCATTCATGTCATTTTTATGCTATTAACAAGAATGAGTCTTTATTGAATTTCATCTCACTTTATCTTCATCATATCTGTTTCATTCTGCTGTGGTTTAAAGGCTCTGGGGTGGTTTCATATAAACCTATAGTTAGGGAGGGGGAAGGATGCTGGTGAGAGAGAGAATGAGAGAGAGAGAGGATAAGATGAAGTGCCTTGTGTTTTTGTGTGCTGCGTTTCGTAACCCAGACACCACAAAGAGCACCGTCACATTGATAAGCATGAAACCTAGCAAATCTTTATGCTACAGTCATGATTTGATCCACATAGGGGTCATTTATTGATTTATTGGTGAATCTCTCTCTGTTTTGTCTCTCTTTTCATCCCCTTCCCTTCATCCCTTGTTAGAAACCACACAGAGGGCAAACCGCACAAGTGTCCTCACTGCTCCAAATCGTTTGCCAACTCCAGCTACCTGTCCCAGCACATCCGCATCCACAGCGGGGCCAAACCCTACACCTGCTCCTACTGCCAGAAAACCTTCAGGCAGCTCAGTCACTTACAGCAGCATAACAGGTAACAGACAGGGAGAGAGAGAATCACTACTGGACCATTACAGCTCCTCCTCGCATCCTTTTCCTCTTTCCTTCCTCCTCTATTGTCTGTCATCTGTCATGCTGTAGTCGTCAGGATTGTGCGCCAGAATGTAGTCATGTGATTTTGTGATTTTCGAATTAAATGCTACTGTTTTGTTTTAAAGGATTCACACTGGTGATCGGCCGTACAAGTGTGTCCATCCCGGCTGTGAGAAAGCTTTTACCCAACTATCCAACCTCCAGGTAAGTGACAGAAATGATTAATGTGCAATATTTTCCATTTTAAATTGATTTCCAGGGGCATTTTCACCTATATATGGACATTTTTTTTCTAAACTTAGTTAGTTATGCATCACGTTTTATGTTAAATACTACCATTGAAATTAAATTATACTTATTTATACAATAATACTTAATTACACAATTATTATACAGTACCACTGTTAGCAGTCAAATTAAATCATTCAATCAAAATCCATCTTTGCAGGGCTGAGGTGACACAAAACCAGCATCAGAAGTGGCATTAATATTTACACTCCATTTACAATTGAATAAATAAAGCTATGAGATTTTTTTTTAAATCAATATTCGATATTTAAATATTAAATTATTTCTAATTTTAACGTTTTACTTAAAATATGAAACTAAAACTGACAAGTCACTGTCTTAATAAGCGAGTTGAGGGACATTCATTTAATCGATTCATTCATTCAGTAAAGACGCAAGTGATTGTTCATTGAATCGTTAAAATGATTCGTTCGAAACGCGGATTTCATTCAAGAAATCATCGCTGTCTGTTGCATTGAGACTCTGCTACGGTTTCATTTTGAAATTGAAGTCGGCGAAATAAAGGGAAACCAAACAAACTATTGTATAACATAAATATCACACTTGTGCACGGGAAAACACACTCTTACTGATGTGATATTCTAATATAAGAACATAATATGATATAAATATAAGACAACAACTAATTTGGGGACATACCTATAACCATAGACATAATAAATACATGTTTATGCCTATAACTGCACACATCACGCAGTGAAAACACGAGACAAATGTGATGTCAGCTCACAGTGCCTCGTACATCGTTAAAACAATTATTAGAATATCATAATAGACAATACACATCGCACACCACTACGCACATAAATAATTAACTTACGACTGAACCGACATTTGCCAACTTTCTTCTCTCGCGTGCAGGACCCAGACGTCATTCTGCCGCGAATGTGATGCGAATTGTCACGTGAACAAGCAAATCCACAAAGATAGAATAATAAAAAAAATATATAGCAAATTAGATAGTTTTAATTTGGAAAACATTTAGATATGACTAAGTCGAAGTGTCATCTAAAATGTAAGACCTTTCATAAGTAAAAATAAGACTTTTTATGGCCTTGTATTTTAAAAATCTAATTTAAGGCCTTTTAAGGATCCGAGAAACCCTGCATTAAATAGACTTTACTGTCACTTTTTATCAATTTAATGCATCCTTGCTGAATAAAATAAATATTTCATTTCTTTTTAAAAAACGTACTGACCCAAAACTTTTGAACCATAGTGTAGTTGGGTCCAAATATTGAATTGCATTTATGTCATTAAAGGTTTTGTAAATGTGGCAGTAAATGCATTTCATTGGCATTGCACTCTTAATGATTCCCATCCCTTACCGACACTAAAAACTACTATAAATCATTTCCAAATATTTGTATTAATTCAGACTGGTTTTTTTTCAGTCTCATCGAAGACAGCACAACAAGGACAAGCCATACAAATGTCACAACTGTAACCGCGGTTATACAGATGCGACCAGCTTGGAGGTTCACTTGTCTACACATACGGTGAAACACGCCAAACTCTACTCCTGTGGCCTCTGCAACCGTGCATACACATCTGTAAGATCCCTCCCACAATGCCTGAATCCATCATTGACTGTCTTGTCATTCTTCAGTTTTATTCTCCTACATTTAGAGATAGGAGAAAGTCAAAGATGTTTGAGTTTGACGCATTTTTGTTACTTCTCTAGGAGACGTACCTGATGAAACACATGCGGAAACACAACCCAGACCCTCTGACGGTGGCGGCTGCAGTGGCTGCCCAGCAAGCCCAGCAGGGCCAGAACCCGGCGCAGCCCTCGGGAGGAGGAAGCGGCAGGGGTCGCGGGCGAGGAAGGGGCGGCGGAGCTGCGGGAGCCAGAGTGGGACCAGCGGCGCAAGCCCAGAACCAGCCCAATCCCAACGCGCCAACCAGTTACTCTGTTACGGAGGGAATACCCTGCCCTTTCGACCTGCATCAGTACAAGACCGTGTCGGCTGGAGAGATCCAGTACAAGCCTGTCAGCGTGGCCGACCTGACGGCCCACAAAGACCTCTGCCTCACCGTCTCCACCTCTGCCATCCAGGTGGAGCACATGAACTCGTAGAGCAACTCGTGGAGAATGAGAGCGAGGAGGTGGGGTGAGGAGAAATGGACTATGAATTGGGAAGGAAATAAAAACACTGCCTTGGGACAGAGGAGGATTTCCACATTCAGACTGGTAGGACGAAGGGAGGGAAGGATGGCAGATGGAGGAGAAACGAAGAGATGAACTCTTTGGGTTGTCTTTCTTTAGACTTGCTTTGCAGTGTCACAAAAAAAACGCCTTAAGCATGATGACTATTTTCAGTTAGCGACTATTTAAATATATTCAATAGTCAACCCCTTTTTCCACTTTAAAGTGCAAAAATCACAATTTTCTCCATTGGGAAATCAATTTTTTAGGGTGTGTTCACACTTGGCATGTTTGGTTTGACTAAAACGAACCCTGGTGCGATTGCTCGGTTCATTCGAATAAGTGTGAACTCTGGTGCGCATCAAACAAGCGGAGCGAGATCGCTGAATAGATGGGTCTCGACACACTTCCAAACAAACTCTGATACGGTTCAAATGTAATATGAACGCAGGACAAATCAAAGACATGCAAATGAACCAAAAACAAGACATGATGTCACAAGATGCATTCCAGTTCTCAGCTGGTCAAAACACCATCATATGTAGGCTACACATGCAGCAAGCGCGTTTAGCCCAGAATACAGCATTATTTTGGATGTTCAGTAAGTTCGGTCTTAAAATATACGTTAGAAAAGCTGACCAATCAGGTTGTGAAAGTATCTCAATGCCTTTAGGTTCGGTATCTTTAGGTTCAGTGTTAAAAACCGAGCTACAACCTTAACTTTTGCCTTTAGGTTTGGTGTTAAAAATGCTAATGTGAACACCCTTAGACATTCAAACCAGACCTACTGTGAGCTCCAATGGTATATGCTTCTATTGAAGCCATGAATCCACATTATTTCACTTTAATTTTTTATTAATTAATTGTTTAATAGTGAAATTCCTGATGAAAAACTACATAAGCCATGATTTGGCAAAGAAATCTCCAATAAGCTAATCACAACACGCTAATCGCGCCAAGTACTAGAACCTTTTTTCAATATTAAGGTGTGTAATGAAGATTCACCCTATCGCTAGTTGGTTTGGTTCATGGTTTATAGCTTTAATGAATTTTTTTTTAATCCCTATGGGAAAAATACTTCCAGACACCAAGGCCACCAAGTTACTCAAGAAGAACCATGGGTTATCATTCTGAAATAGGGATTTGTGAACCTCTCAAAGAGTTTCCAATGATTTGAGCACCAAAGATTGGGATAACTGACTTAAAAACCTTCAAAACCAAAACTGGCCTTACACCTTATTTTAAGAACATTTTAAGAAGTAATTTCGCTCCGCTTCTTTATACGCTTCTTTGATTTAATGGTCTACTTAAAGGGATACTCCACTTTTTTTTGGAAATAGGCTCATTTTACAACTCCCCCCGAGTTAAACAGTTGAGTTTTACTGTTTTTGAATCCATTCAGACAATTTTTCTGATATTTTGAAGAATATCAGTAACCAGACAGTTTCTGGTCTCATTGACTTCCATAGTATATGTTTTCCTACTATGGAAGTCAATGAGACCAGAAACTGGTTACTGGTATTCTTCTAAATATCCGAAAATCGGCTGAATGGATTAGAAAACGGTAAAACTCAACTGTTTAACTCTGGGGGAGTTGTAAAATGAGTTAATTTCTAAATAAAAAGTGGAGTATCGCTTTAAGGATGTCTTTACTACTTTTCTAGGTTTTTAAAGTGGTAGTTGCTTATTTGTCAATGGCAGGAGAGAAAGCTCTCAGATTTCATTATAAAGTTCTTTATTTATGTTCTTATGATGAACAAAAGGGGTTTGGAACGACACGAGGGTGAGTAAATAATTACAGAAGTTTCATTTTTGGGTGAACTGTCCCTTTAAAGGAGAACTCCGGTCAATTTTAACATGGAGCTCATTGTTTTTGTACATTTGGAGTGCTGTCCATACAGACAAAAACGACAAAATTGGTGTTGCCTACACCGTGTTATCGTCTTTTTAAAATGGGGCATGTTCTAAACCTGCTTTTAGCCTCTTAACATCCTTGATTTGTCATTACGAATGCACAGCCATGTGAGTGGTGTTATTAAGAGTGACCACGGTCAATCTGACTGCAGTAGATGTGAAAGATATGAATTAAAATGATGTTAATTCAGCCAGCTCACATACCTCCATTTGCTTCCCGTCAAACTTGACTGCTGGGTATCACCTGTAAAAGCATGGTGTTGCACTTGGGATACATTTGTCTTACCCTTGACCTTTGTAGATGTTGGAATGGAAATGGGAGGACTTACCAGTCGCAGACAATCCGAATGTCAGGAACCTTTGACCCCGGAGCCTCTGGACAATCCGCCACAAAGGAAGAAAAAGAAGAAGAAAGCACAGTCCATCGGTAAAAACACTGTTCATTTGCATCCTGTTCAAGTCAACTGATCTGAATAGGCGTGATTTTATGTACATAGACAATAATAATAATAACAACAACAACACAATAATGCGTATTTGCTCTGATTGATCAGATGTGGAGGGAGATCACACAGACCTGGTGTCAAATGGAGATATGGTGGATCAGAACACTGATGAAGAGGTGACACGCAGACCAAAAAAGAGGAAGTAAGTCATTTTCATACCTTGAACCGTTGATTATTGAAACTTAAAAATGATCCAGATGTGCACCACTGAAATGTTTGATTTTTTTAGCGTTCTGGTTTTAATTTGGTATTATATCTCTTTCTTTCTTTAGGGTGAAACCTAAAGTAACAGAAACGCAGTCCAACAATGAACTGGACATAGAGGATGATGATATCATCACAGACCCCCAGGCGCCAGTTCCCCAGCTTTCCTTGTTCTCCGCTCCCCAAGGGCAGAGTCAGCCTGTGGGGAAGGTGTTTGTGGAGAAGAGCCGTAAGTTTCAAGCACATTGTGTATATGGTACAGGTTTTTAAAGGGTTCGTTCAACTTCTTTCCAAAACCTGCTGCTGCGTAACACACTTTTTGAATTGGACTTTTGGACTTTTTGAATGTTCAAAGTGATAGTTGTGTATTTGTCTATGGAGGGACAGAAAGCTCTCAGATTTTACAAAAAAAGATCTTCATTTGTGTTCTGAAGATGAACAAAAGTCTTAAAGGTTTGTAACGACATGAGGGTGAGTAATTACTGACAGAAATCTCATTTTTGGGTGAACTGTCCCTTTAAGACTGTTTGCAAGTTCAAAAGAACTTTTTTGTAAGTTGAAATTGTTTGCATGCAAGAAATGAAGGTTAAGTGTAAGTAGTTGGCATGTTTCTTTGTTGGCAGGTCGTTTTCAAGCAGCTGAGAGAGTGGACCAGTGGAAGGCCAGTGTCCCGACAGAGCAAGCCTTTATGGACATCCGTTCAATGTGGACCACTAGAGATGTCTCCTTGAGAGTACACAGTGCCTTCAGGTGTCCTTTCCACATTTGGTTTTAAACGACACTTTAATCCTCTGGGGTTGTTCAGCCTAAATGGATCCGAAGAATTTTAATACTTTTTTTTTTTTTTAAAAACACAGCTTCCTCGGAATGGTACGAAATTTGGTGACTTTGTCGGTATTTGGTATTTGAACACCCCAAAAAATTGGTAACAGGATGTGAATAGTCTAAGTGATTGTAAAAAAAATAGTCACACTTTGAGTGTTCGGGTCCAAATGGACCCGCATGGAAAATGATTGGGAAATTGGCAAAATTGTGAAAATACTGTTTTTTTGTGCATACAATCTACAAATCAGCCACGATCGTGAA
>JAOTRC010000045.1:21219174-21231676 GCA_027497675.1 Cyprinella lutrensis
TTTCACAAAAATCGTACTAATTCGTACGAGTGAGGTCGTACGAATTGTTACGAATTAGCCACCTCGTAAAATTCGTATGAATTCCCGTGAGATCGGGTTGGAAATGAATGACAGAATTTTTATTTTTGGGTGAACATTTCTGCATTTGATCTGTATTTTGACACGCATCCTAGTATACCGGCTTGTTGAAAATTACGAATTTTGGTCGGGAACTTTTCGATTGGATTTTGAGGTGTTACACAAAATTTTGGAGATAATATTTATTGCTCTATTTATTGTGTATTGTCTTTTTTGGTGGTGGATATTATTAACACACAAAGAAAAAATGCATATGCAAACATATGCATAGAGGAATCGTTCACAATAGGATATGACATGCATTTGAAAAATAAAGAAGGCGATTTTTTTTTTTTTTATTCTTACTGACTTATCAAACTTTAAAGATGCTTTATTACAATTTTAATTATGTGATTCATCTATCATCCAATTTTGTAACTATTTCTTGGGCAGTGACGACTTTGAGGATGTAATTAATGTTGGTGCACATTGCAGTTCTCGCATCGGCCACATGTAGAACGTTCATGCAAACTGCATGTAGCCACATACTTTGTATGTGTGAACACTATCTGGTGTCATGGTGAATGGACGGTAAGTTAATCTGCTCAGGTAGTAGTTATCTGAGGCCAGTGTTCCTCTGTAAGCTCACATCAGGTTGTGTTGCACACACAGTGACTACACTGAGTGAAACAAGACCCATGTGTAGCAGATTGAGGGTCAAGTGTTAATGTCTGACATGTGTAAGGGGAGACGTTGTCTGCCGTCCACGCCTCATCCCTCAGCAGATGTCCACAGAGTCAAGCAGGACGTTCAATAAAGTCTATTCACTGCTTTATATGCTTCAATTCTCTTAGAGAGTTGTCAAGGCCTTTTGGACATGCCCACATGGGAGAGACACACAAAGCTGCCTCTATGTTAGCATTTTCATGCACAAACCTCAAACCTCAAAGCATATGTTCAATAAAATGAGATGTTTTTGATGTATTTTGAGAAGCATATGTATACCTATTTACACATTTTATGTCGATAATACAGGTAGTCTAGAGCTCTCTTGACAAAATGGCCTTGATGTTTTGAATTGTTGCCTCCATGAGAAACTTCAGAGTGTTGAAAGGCAGTGCTGGGAGTGCTGGAATCGTGGTGGTTTTGGCAGCCTTAAGTGCCTGCTCACTTTCTCAGCCTCTTAGAGTTGCTTTTCTCTGCAGCTGAGCTGTGGACAACACACACAATACTGCCTTTCATCTGCCCAGAGCCGCATCTCTGTTACCTCTCTGATAGCATCAGTGCTCACACATTGTTCTGCGTCCAGAGGATATGCTTTTAAAATGCTGACAAGAAAAAGAGAGAGAAAACAGAAAGGAATAATAACATTGAAAATGCAAAATGTGGAACCCATTGACTTCCATAGTATTTTTTCCCCCTCTACATGGAAATCAGTGGTGGCCATCAGCTATTTGTGCGCCCATGGGCTGCTGGTCTGAAAACGAGGTGTGTTCAGGCATAAATGAAATAGACTGAGCCATTGACCAACTGAAACCTGGTAGAAAGTTTTGTCATTTAAAGGGATACTCCACTTTTTTTTTGGAAATAGGCTGGAATAGGCTGAGTTAAAAAGTTGGGTTTTACCGTTTTCAAATGTATTCAGCCATTTTTTATATATTTAGAAGAATGTCAGTAACCAGACAGTTTCTGGTCTCATTGATTTCCATAGTATTGGTTACTGACAATCTTCTAAATATCAGAAAATCGGCTGAATGGATTCGAAAACGGTAAAACTCAACTTTTTAACTCTTAGGGAGTTGTAAAATGAGCTTATTTCCAAAAAAGTGGAGTATCCCTTTAACACATGCTAAAGCATTATTCCATTCTATCTCATCATCATTTTAAATGGATGAAGCACTTATCGTGCTATATTTAAATGAATACTTGTATTGTTGTTGTATTGTTGTTTGTTTTTAGGATTTTTATTAATATAAATCACATTGAACAAAGTAAATTTAATTTATATGCTATAAAAATAAATGACCATACGATTCCAAACCATACCAATGGTTCTTCAATTATCGAATGCCAATAAAGTACCTTTACTTTTAGTGTGTGTGATTGCACTAGATTGACTTTGAGCACCGCACCATGATTAGGAAACTTTTTGACATGACTGGTGACCTCGATCTCTG
Source organism: Cyprinella lutrensis (assembly GCA_027497675.1). NCBI lineage: Eukaryota > Metazoa > Chordata > Actinopteri > Cypriniformes > Leuciscidae > Cyprinella > Cyprinella lutrensis. Next base: position 21,221,409 of record JAOTRC010000045.1, read on the forward strand.
TCAAATCATCCTTAACAACAGGCGCTTCTTTGTACAACTAAATGAAAAGAAGAGCAAATGGAAAGCACAAAAGAATGGCCTACCACAAGGCAGCGTACTGCCCTCCCTTCTCTTCAACATACAGTATACACTAATGACCAACCACTTCCCTCACAATGCTGCCGTTTTATCTATGCGGAAGATCTCTGCATCTCCACCCAACAGGACAACTTCCAGAAGATTGAGCCTGTCATGGAAAGTGCCCTACAAGAGATAAGAACCTACCACAACAACATCCACCGGAAACCCAGCCCATCAAACACCCAACTCTGCAGCTTCCATCTTAAAAATTGAGATGCCAGACAACCAAAGAAATAGCAAGGGCCAATATTTGGAAAGATGAATGGATCCAGCTAAACACACAAGCCCTGGACTGGATGGAGAGAGGAATCACCCCGACTGAATGTCTCGCCAGCGGGCACGACCTCCCATGGCTAATCTGGAAGACCCTCAACAGATTACAAGTGGAACAGGGGAGGTGTAAAGCTCTTATGAAAACATGGAACCACCAAACAGACGACATATAGCTGTGGAGCATTACAGACAATGTCCCATCTACTGGAGTGTAAAAACGCCCCTTAGTGCAGTCCAGGACCTGCCACATCAGCTGTGATCTGCGCCAGATATTGGCAGAACGACATCTAAGATTGCAAATTGCTACTTAATAATAATTTAAAATTATTACATTCAAAATATCACTTACTGGAATACTGTTGGAATTTCCCCATCAACACTTGAAAATAACTAATGGGATGATACTTTAGTCAATACCATCTTGGAAAAGATGCATCACACTATGATTACATGCACCCAATTGATCAGTTTATAAATGGATTGATGGCTCAATCTGACTGAAAAGCCATCACGTAAACACCTCAATCAAATTCGATTGAGCTTGATCTGAATGAAATTTCAATTGGATTGAAAGGGATGGTGTAAACCTGAAATAATCTGATCAACAGGGAAACAAATCAAGGCATGAATCCAATTTTCTCAATCGTATTCAAAAATACCTTGTGAACATGCGCAGTGTTGTGATGTGTTTGCATACTTGTTATGTCTCACGTCACGAATGTGTGTTTGTTTATTATGTCTTAAGTTTTACTAAATACATTCTATGATGTTAAGCCAAAAACATGCTTGCGGTAGCTCTGGTGACATCATCTCAGTGGCGTTCTCTGGTTCCGAGCATGGCCATAACAAAAAAGTCACTGCCTTAAATTTTTAGGTTCAATCAACTTGGATGTTTTCAACGTAAATTGTATTAAACTGCCGTAAATGAGTTGAATCTTGTATAACTCATTAAAAAAAGTTGAAAAATGCTTGACTTATTTTGATGACTTAAAGCAATATTGATGGTAATTAGTGCATGTAAGATGCAGATGGACGATTTCTTAGTAGTCTCGAATGCTGCATAGTTCCTACTCCAATTAAACACCTGCAAGAGGCCATCTTTTTCAGAGAAAATGTGTGGCTTTTTTAGTCTGTGTCTATGAGGTTGGTCATCCATATGCTAATACACTCCTAGCTTTTAACACAATATGACTAGCTAGCAGACAGGCCTTTATCTGCATTTGGACCTAACTCATGCTGCACTGCAGATTTTTGTCCAATCAAATGGTCTCTGAAATGAGTACGTTTCAACAGTAAACAGAAAAGAAAAGAAAAAAATGTGCCTTTCAGTCATTTCTTGGGGGTATTTCAAGTATTCAATGCGTACACAGCCCATGCAACCTTCAAACTTCGCAGCTTTTTAAGTTGTTAAAGCTGCCAGGCAAGACTTTGTCAGCTAACATCAAAGTTTGCCTTGTCGAACTTTAGTCAAAACTATAAACGTATACGCAAGCGACCGTTTATGCATAATCGAGGGGACGCTATATTTCATTTGACAGAAATGTTCCAAGCTCTGCATGCTAATGAATGAGACCGCGTAATTTCACAGGCCAGTCAATAGATGGCAGAGCGAGGTCACTGATGATTAGTATGCAGGCCATTCCCAGAGGAGAGGAGCACTGAATTCATTAATCCTGTCCTTCATTCCTCCTTATTCGAATAAATCGCATTGTTTTGACAGTCAATCAACGGTAAGTTAGCCCGTGTAAGTATGAAGAAAGTCAATGAGTTAAAATGTTTGAAATTAGGCTACAGATTCGTCTAGAACATGCACAAACAGCCAAGTCGTCTGATTTATATCGTCTGACAATTTTGCCAGTGTGGGAAATTAACTTTTTTTATTATGGAATTTAATAGTCGCCCCATGGAAATTGAATTTCAGAATCATTTATTTTCATAATTCATCGTTTACAAGGGCATATTTTGAAGAACATAAAGCAGCGTGTCGTTTATTTGTCATTTAATATGAACTGGAATAAATCTTCAACTGATACAATGATGTCAGCAAACGCTCTGAGATTGTTACATAATCGATGGTTCTTTGTTAGACTGTTGTTTACTCTCACAACCTTTAATATCTAATTATATTTACTATTTCGAATCAAAATAGTGCTGTAGAATGTTATTAATTGTTATGTAAACACCAGGGGAATTTACCAGGGGAACCAAAGGAGTTTTTGACAAAATCCCCAGTTATTTTCGCATTCTGATTACAATCTAAAACAAAACAGGCCACTTTGAAGCGGAGAAACATAATATTTTGATTAAACGCTTTAGTGGTGTCTCTGGAACCCAATCCACAAGTTCTAAACTTCAATGCCCTTCCGTTCCGACTATGACGTGACGCGACGATGACATCACGACACTTCCATCTGTAGCGCTCTCGCGCTCGTGACCGAACAGAACAAGTGAGCTAGTCTCGTCAGGCAGAAGGACTCAACGCCACAATAACATACCTGCACACACTCCGGGCTTTACTAGCAGTTGGAGCGGACTGTAAGACTGAGATTCCGACCTGACAAGCCTCAACACATCGCCTCCGGTTTGCTTCGCAAAGTGAAAGAGATTTTATGCTAAAGTTTTCAGGATTTGTTTAACCTCCCGCGGACAAGAGCGGAATGAGCGACTTTACGATGATAAACTGTTGCCTGATTCTTGGCGCGTGCCTTCTGTCCAGCCAAGGTAATGTGACTCAGTAACTTGTGGGTTCATCTTTTCTTGTTTTTTTTTTCACTGCTCAACCGGTCTTTTGTTATTCTGAAACTGTACCTAGAGGTAATTTGCATGATGTTTATCTCCTTGCGCTTTACATTAAGTCGCCCGTCCCAAGTGTATTGATACGCAAGTTGCACGCATGTGTTCCGCTTGCGCGCGCTGATTTCTAAGGCTTACCTGCTTATCTGGGTTATCCTGGTCAACTTAACAAGAGCCACTGACCGTAACCCATATCCCTTGTCTCGTACTCCATGTTACGCAAGGTGTGGCCTGTCGTGATCGTTTTTTTCTTCTAAGGCTGGAAGACAGCAGGTGTAGCCTAATTGTAATGTCACACTTGACTTAATCACCTGCTTTACAGTTTGAAACTTTTACATCTGTATAGATCTTTTGTTATATGTATGATAATGTATATTGGAGGCAAGAAATGCAACAGGGTTTAGTTGTTAACACGTAGAGGTTTATGACAAGTCTTTGTTGCTGAATAACCTTATAAAATACAATAATGCTGTAAGTCTTCTGCTATTTTGAGATACCACTGCTATAAAATTGCATTTTAGGTTACTGTTCCCCTTGTTTGCCTCACTAGTCTTGCTAGTGGTGATGGTCCTAGACACTTCTTCCCTGGTGGTTTAAACATCACAGTGATTTGATGGTGTCTCAGAGGGGCTGGTTTCCTCTGATAAGGAGAGACATGTCTGCGGTTCTGTCTAAGCCGAGGCTACACTGCAGGACTGAAGCTCTCCACATATTTAAAGACTCAAGTTTCTTGTTTTTGTCAATGTAGTGCGCAGTTCAACTACATCAACTACAAGGTGTCGTTTTTAGATTTGCACACATAAAATAAGAAAGAAAATTAAAGAATAAAAGCCTTTAACAGTAAGTATAATGATGCACGCTAAAAATGAATTCATCTAATCAATAAAATTGTGGCAACAGATTACAAACAATAGTATTAATTAAACTGAACAAATTAGAATTGAGTAATACTTAATCAAAATATTCCTTAAAAGTTAACCATTCAAAATGAGTAAAGTTTACACCAAAAAAATTAAACAAAAATATCTGAATAACAGACAGACGTCAAAGATTAATTATTTTGTATTTTATTTATTTTATATTGCCAAGATTGAAGACACCTGCAGAATCACTGAAAGAGAAAACCGTCATTTTAAAACAAAACTAAAACCAACACTGATCACCATAATGGTGACTTAGACATACTTTCTGAAAAAAGTTTTACTCATTTTAAATGGTTAACTTTTAATGAATTAATTTAATTAATTATTACTCAATTCTATTGTTAAATTTAATTAATAATATTGCTTGTAATCCACAATTTTTTAGATTATATAAAGCGCATTTATTTTTACAGTGTGACACGTCCACACCAACAGACGATAACATTCTGATTATTATAAGTTCATGTTGCAATTTTCAGGTCTGTCACTTTAAATGCTCAAGCATTCTAATTGGCTGTCAGCGTTTTTATTGTTCATCAGCTAAACGTGATTCCAATGATATGTTCTTTGTGATGTTGTTGTTAAAGTTGGGGCGTGAAGGTCACTAAGAACTAATTAAAACGTTTATTAAAACGTTAAAGTTATCGTCCTTGGTATGAATAGCACTTAAATCCAAAAATGTGGATGACTTTGGCGAGCATGTTTGCAGTTGGGACAGTATGCACACCTGTCAACTCGTCAGGCAGGTTTCAAACCAGTTTCAAACCAGTTTCAGTGTGAATGCACTTAGTTGACTAATCCAGAGTATTTTATCGCATATTTGTCCCATAAAATATTAGCTTCGGTCGTTTAGTGTGCACTTGGCTTTTCAGGTGCATAGGTAGGGCTTGGAGACTCGAGATGCTGGCAAACTGATGACTGTAAATGAAGCGTTCCCTGTGCACATATTTCACAAGAAATAAGAGGAGCATCTTGGCCGTTGGATAAATGAGTTTTGGATGGATGAATCTTGGCACCACAATTAGTCATGCCAAGATTTCAGTGCCGCTCATCTTACGTGGGTACACTCTGGGGTTCGCCTCTATTAATTTCTTCATGGGATAAGGCGTTTTACACCCCAGGATGAGCGCGAGACTTCTGGTCGCTCATTAATCTTGCTGGTACATGTCAAAGGTTTGTGTATTAGTTCTCGGGGATCTTCAGGGGTGAGGTTAAGGTTCCTCGCAGTTGTCATGGAGACCCCTTTTCATTGGAGATCTGATGGCATCCATCTTGTTTTAGAGTCTTTGAGGGGAGTTTAAAACATCACTGGTGAGTGCTTAATTCAGTTTGGGATCAGGGAAGCACGACAAATGGAAGTAGATACTTTTTTTTATTGGTTCCCCTTGGTGTTCTATTACTGTCAGAAGCAACAAATGTCAGAGCGGCGGCAAAGAGCAACTCCCTCACAAAGGCGTGATAATTTCCCTGTATTCCTTTTTTCTTCCCGCCGAACAATGTGCTTCTATCTATGCCAACAGGTTTCTAAGAACAAAAGACCTGTGTCTGCATTGTCCAAAATGGAGCGTAGAATGAAACTAACACCTTCACAAGAAACCTTTCTCAGTCTCTGACTCTCACCCACTCCCACATTGAGCATGCAAGGACTAAAATTGCTAGCCTTTGAATGAGTGTCCTTTCTCCGCACCCCTCCTTCTTTTCTCCCAGTGTGCATTCAGAGCTCTGTCTCAAGCCTTTGTTCTGGTAGCTTTAGTGATTGGCCGCCTGTAAGACCCTCTGTCCCCTTTTTCTTCCATTGTTTATGAGTGTCTGAAGTGCACAGGAGTGCGTTTTTCTCGGAGTGTGTTGATAAAAAAAGTTTCCCCGCCTGTCCTCGATTTACCCCGGCCTCACATGGTTTACACTTCATTGTGGCCTCACTATCTAGAAGCCATTTCCGTGGTCTCTTTTGTAATGTAGATTATACATTGGAAATGAGTGAGTTCCAGAGCGTACAAAACCCGAAAATTGTTTGATAGCTGCAATCTTGCTCGCTGGACTCGAAAATATGCCGCTGTCGTAAATGGGGAATCAGATGTTGCCGCATAACAGATGGAAAATCTGGTCTGTGTCTCCGTCCGTCTCCCGATTTATGTGTTTGTCTCACGGCGTGAAAGAGATCCTCTCAGTCTCCTGGTCCCTGACTCTCCCGCCTCCCTTTTTTTTTTCTCTCCCTTGTTGTCCTCCTCTGCCGCTCAGCACTGATGTGGTCATACAGTGCCGTTAGCGAAGGTCGGAGGACTCCTGGAGGCCAGCCATGCCTTCTTATCACCCACAACTGTGCTTGATAAAATGATGGTTAAAGAGAGGGTTTTTTTGTGTGTGGGCTCTGAGATCAGCCTTTTCTTTGACCCTGGGCTCATTCAAAGGGTTTTTCCACCCTCTTAAAACTTTCAACGCCTTCATCTCTAGCAATCCTTTAAGCAAAGAGCGACAGACGTCTCATACTGTGCTGGATTGATGGACCTCAAACATTTTGGTTAGGATTTGTTTTGAAGGGATAGTTCAACCAAAAATGAACATTCTGTCATTAATTACTCACTCTCAAGTCGTTCCAAACCCTTAAGAGTTAGTTCATCTTCAAAACACAAATGAGGATATTTTTAATGCAATCTGAAAGACTTCTGTCCCTCCATTGAATATCTATTCACCCCAAACTCTGATGCTTCAAAATGTTCATGAAGAGATAGTAATATAAATCCACATGAATCGAGCAGTTTTATCCAAGTCCTTCTGGGTTAGGGACGGGTTGGGTTTTGAGGGTGGGCAATGAATGAGTAATGAACTAACTTCGCTAGTTATCGGAATATAGGTTTCAGCTTTCATTGTATTCTAACCCGATGGGATATACGTTTACAGAAATGGTTCGTTAGGACATGTGTTTGCGTCACTATATTGAAAATATATTAAAACGGTAATTAGTGCTGTGCGGTATACCATTTTATACCGAAAACCGGTGTATGTTTTTGTTATGATATTAATTTTGAATATACCACTATCCGATGTATTTGATTACACAATGTTCGGAACGAACGTTACTGTTTCAGATTGATCCTTTACGATGTCGCACTACTAAAAGCGACGATAAGGTGAGGGTAAACCAAACAGCAGTGCTCCGGTGTTACGTTACAGGGAAGGTGGATGCTGCAGTGCAGAACTATGGCGATATTTTTCTGTCAAATGTCGAGAGCGCACTATTGTAGCGAAAAAGTAAACTAACATAATGCGCGAGCGCGAATCTCTGAGCTCTCAGATACTGTACATGCTGTTCTTGTGAGAATAGGTCTATTTTCTCTAGGCTCGCTCAGAGAATCCTGCGTTTAAAACGTGTTCAGTGCAATCCCAATCACGAATCTCTCCTCTTCCCCAGTCAATTTTAGGTTATAATGTTTTCATAACGTTCCCACTAAGTTATAAAATCTTTATTTCTAAATGTTCTAGGAACATTCAAAACGTCCAGTTTTTGTAGACGTTGTATTAAAGGGTTAGTTCAAAATGAAAATTGAAAATTAAAAAAAAAAAGAAAATTAAGTCATTAATTACTCACCCCCATGCTGTACCAACCCCGTAAGACCTTCATTCATCTCCGTAACACAAATGAAGATATTTTTGATTTAATTTGAGAGGTGGATCACTGCTACATAGGGTGGCTAAGGGATCGAAACTTGACGAAACATGACGCATGCGCGAGAATTGCGATCTCCTTCAACTACTTCAGTTGAGTTCTTGCGCATGTGTCGTGGAAATCTCTTGAACTCTCGTCTCAGGCCTACAAGGAAGAAAAGGAATAGTCCAATGAAGTTATTTTTGTTTGTTTTTTCGCACAAAAAGTAGTCTCGTCACTTGATAAAAACTTATAGTTGAGCCACTGTAGACCATCCTAAGTCAATTTATTGCAGTAATTCCTCTCTCAACCTGTAGAAAATGCTTTGAACACCTGATTATGCATAGAAAAAACCTGGAAAGCCGGCTAAATTTTGACAAATATAAATTATGTATAAATTTTTGGTCAAACCGCCTAGCACTAACATTATTAGTAAGTAAGCCTAGCAATAACGTCCAATAAGTAAGTCCTTATTGAGTCTTTAAAATGTGAACGACAAGTGATGTTTGGGTCTTTTTCGTATATGCAAATGCATATTGAATTGGGATGGTGGTGTTTTCTTTCTCACATATTTTTAACCATATAGTTGCCTCTTTAAATGTTGAGATGTAGATAAAACAAAACATGGAAAATGCAAAGCATCTCTGTTGTCACGGTACCAAAATTTCAGTAGTCGGTACCAATACCAGTAAAATGTTTCTGTACCAAAAGAGCAAAAACTGTTTAATTAAGTGAATTTAAATGTTGTTTTGACTCGTCCGTTGGTCATCACTGTCAATATGGCCAATTGGTCATTGCGCTCAACAGATTGTGATTGACTACACGCATATTTAGGACTGACTGGTGCGTTTGACAACCTTAGTTATGGCTTGTTATTTGCACAGAATCCAAAGCCTAAACCAAAACTTTCTTCAAGCATTAGCACTTTTGATTGTTGCTGTGCAAGTGAAAAAAATTTCCTCAAGGAAAATGCAAATCTAGTTCTTTGCAGCTTAACGTGTCTTAAAATGCATGTTAGCTGTTCTTTCATCTGTCAGATATATTGGCGGTGGATTAAGCACATGAGACACATAAATGTTGCTCTTTCATAACTGAGGAGACTTAATGGAGTTCTCATTTATGTTTCATGTGAGTGGGAACCTCTCGTTTATGTTTGTTTTTATTGCTCAGGAGTTCTAGAAGAAACATCTAGCCTAAATAATTAAGTTTAGAGCTATAAAATGAATGTGCATAGCATAGACTGTGAAAGGTAATTTCATCTTGGAAGAATTTGATGAGAAATATGAGTGCATATTAAAATCACTGACTTTTATTAGCTTAACGTGTCCGTACATGCAGGTTAGCCGGCCCTCCATCCATCCATCCGATGGATCGGTGATGGGGATTACGTGTTAACAGCCTTTGCCTGAGCTAGCGCAAACTACGCTGATTCATTGAGATCCTCTTGAGGGCGGAGCTGAAATTGCCTTAATTACTGACTGATCTCTTTCAGAAGCTCTCTGCTTGATTGACTTTCTTAGCCCCACGTCGTTAGCACGGTGCTTTTAATTGTGCCGAAGCGCATGCAAAACGTGTGTATGTCTTTATGTGCTTAATCTACCTTTTTAATAGAAACCTCACTTTCACCTCAGAAGACCTCTGCAATTTACAGCCGCGTTAACCTCATTACCAACTATAAATGTGTGTCATTTAAAAAAAGAAGGCTTATAGGATCTAATTTTCTCATCTTTTGCTTTGTATCTAAGAGATGAATTTGAAGACCACGTCAAACGCAATTTGCCACTAAATCTTGAATTGGCGTACACTTGAAGATGTGATTTGGGTCTTCATGATCAGGGCAAGGAATTGAAATCCAGCACTGGAAGGCCTTTCATTAAAATAAAAAAAAATAAAAGTCAACAAGTGTGTTTGCCACCCATTTTACTTCCATAATGTGATATTTTTGAATGAAACAATATTTAATGAGGGAAAAAAAGTGGGAATTGATTGGAATTGATGAAAGATTAGAACAAGGAACAAGATGAACATGTTTTCAGAAAAAAATGCACCGATGAACTGTCGACAAGACCATGAGCATGTATTAAAGGAGTTATGAACTGGCTTCGAAATTTTATTATATTTTTGTCTGAGGTCAACTTATGACTTTCGCTTGGTTTTTGCATTGAAAAACATCAAAATGAATACGTAATAGGCTGTTTTCTACCCTAGTTTTGAGCCTAGCTCAAAAACGCTCGGTTTTTATGGGCGACTCGCACTGAAGACTTGGAAGTAAACGCCCCCTGCTGTGAGTGGATAACAGTTTTGCATATTATAATGAGTTTCACTGTCGATCCGGTTTGTCATCACAAGGTAGGAATCTGTTATTTAGCTATGCGTGCAATGCACGAATCGGTGGGCGGGGCTAACGGCCGTGTTGAAGTAGGAGTTGATCTTATTCTACGGGGGTGGTGTTTTATCCTCTTTGACGTCATAGTTCCCCACTTTGAAAAACGAGTCGTTTGCTGAGGCTGGTGTCA
>JAOTRC010000045.1:21467138-21490232 GCA_027497675.1 Cyprinella lutrensis
AATCTGAATAAGTTGTGTTGCAAATTTTAATTTAATTTAAGAATTTAAGTTATTTTAAAACAAATTAATTTTAATTTATTTTAAAATAAGTTGTGTTTCAAATTTTTGATACCTCAAAATACTATTATTTTATTTAATATGCAATTTAAAGAAAATATACCTTTGAGAATTTGGGCGTGTTCATAATTAATATTATGTATAAATATAAATATTTGATATATTAAATATTAACACATTTTTCTTAAATATATACATACATGTGTGTGTATTCATATACAAAATAATACACACTACACACACATATATTACGTAAACACAAACTTTTATTTTGGATGCGATTAATCGTGATTAATCATTGCCCAGCCCCTTATGTTGGGGCTGAAATATAACCTAAATGTTCTTGTAAGAGATTCAACAAGTTAATTGTAGTTCGATAATAAAGATATCAGCTATTTGTTGGATTAACACGAAGAGTGCGAGAACTTTTGCCTCTGTAATGGGTTTTCTCTGAACTCTGTAAGACTGTTAATGCTTTTACAGTCATTAATTCACTCTCGCAGCTTTATAACCTTCTTTATCGTAGGTTTTATGAGTTCAGCGCAATGACATTCATATAGAGGTGGCTTCTCCAAAAATAACTAATCACACTGAAAAAAAATCTCACTTGAAATCACTCACTAATATTTGAGTACCATTTGTCATTTTGAGGATGTTGTTTTTCAAAACGGAATGCTATCATAAATTGAATTTGAGATATAAAATAAATCCTGTAAATAAATAAATAAATAAACTAAAATTGCTTTTTCACATCAGCCATATCACCTAGAGGTGTGGGTCACCCCGTTTAAAGTGTGTCTGCACACACAGATAGAGACAAAGGGCCTAAAACACCTTATATATTTATACAGGCTGTTATATATATATATACTGTTAGGGTTTTTATATGAAAGAGAAAGGAGGAGACGAGCTGCAGTAAAGTCTTTGATGAATTCCCTGGTTACATTCAGCCGCTGTTTCATTTTGATGATGAAGAGGGCTCGCAAACACACACACACACACACACACACACACACACACGAACCACACCTCTAAAAACAGAATTACAAACATGCCTTGAAGCCAACTCTCCAAAATAACAGAAATATGTCTCCTCATTATGAAACACACACACATACACACACACACACTCCCCTTGTCAGCTGTCCTGCCTGCTTTAATCTTTCTGCTCAATGCAGACCCCCAATCTCTCTCTCTCTCTCTCGCTCTCTCTCTCCCCCTTTCCCCCTCTCCCTCTCTCGCTCCACTGTTCTGTGTGATAGAATATCGATCGCTTGCCTCGTCTCAGCAGAAAGGGGGAAGGGAGGGGGCAATGGTCAGATGTGCTCCAAGGTTGTCTCCTTGGCAACTGATAGGTTGAACCGGATAGGTCACAGGGTTGCCATGGTGCCTAGGTCGTCAGGGTCATCGAGATGGGGAGGGGTCAATGGGCTGACCAGTAATGTTTGGGTGAAGACTAATTGTGGACATGCTGTGTGTTTGGGTGTGTGATGAGTGCAGGTCATGTTCATTCGGGATGCTTGCGTTTGGCTGTTTATGTTGTGTGCGTTTTTAAAAAATATAGGGGGTTTCACAGCAATGCCATAGAAGAACCATTTTTGTGAACTGTTCTTAAATGAACCATTAAATATTGTCGGTTTAACCTTAAAAAATGAAGTAAACTGGTTGCCTTAAAATTTTAAGTTCATTGAACTGGAAAAATTGAGTTAATACAATGAAGGAGATTGATTTAAGCATGAGAAACTCGAAATATTATGTTATCTGAACTACATAAATTTTGAATTTACATAAAAGTTGATTTGACAAAATTACAGATCATGAAAATACGTTTTTACAGAAAATCTGAAAATCCACTATAAAGAAACTTTGGTTGAATGGAAAGGCCGGACCTTAGAGGTTCTTCATGGAACCATCAATGCCAATAGACCATATTCAGAGCAGCGCCATGACAGGTATGAAAAAGCGAGGCTGTGTGTGAGGGCCGTTTTTTCTTCAATGGCATTCGCTGTAAAAAGCATCACTTGTACTTTTGCACAGCTCAAATTGCCTGTTTTTTTATTTATTTATTTTTGTCTACTGAAGTTTCTTGAAAAGATATTTTTGCAATGTTTTGTCTGCACAACAATCCAAAAACACCTTAAATACAGTACAACCCTGAAGAACCATGCCAATGGCCTCACGGCCTCGCTTCCATTCAAAATCAAAGATGGCGCTGCTGTGAATAAGGTCAATAACCGTTTTTCTTGCTCTCTACTTCATACACACACTGACCACTGATCTATATAATGGCTAGGCCTATATAATCATTCTATATAGATCAGTGACACTGACACATAGGTCGTTTCATAAATTGGCGCTCTGTGCTTCAATAGTTGTATTCAAAAGGTCCAATTCCAAATATCTTTGACGTGTTTAAAGTAGGCTATAAAACATAAAGTTGTGAATAAAGCTTCAGTTCTTCAAAACTGTTTAAGAATTTGAGGAACAACGTAGGCTAGGCCTATGTCTTAGCCTACAAAATAAACGTAAGTAGACTAATTTTCGCGTGTTTTCTTTCGGTCGATCCAAACACTTTTAGGGAATTTTTTGGGGGGATATTTTTGTTATAGCCTATGTAAATCTATAATAGCTTATCGAATCTTCCTGGAAAGCTCTCGAGCTGCGAAGTGTTGCTATGGTTACCTCCTGAGGCGAACAGGTAAGTGCACTTTGACTAACTTGATCTAACTTTTGTCTTAATAACTTGAGTCGCTACTGAAATTATTGAAATCTTTATACTTTAGATTCCCTCAACCTCCTGCTTTTACTTCACATGGGAGGTTCAAACCTCAAAAAGTAATTCGACAGTAACAGTCTCCTCTCCACAAGGCATTTGGACACATGATGATCCTCCTGGACCTGGTCATTTTTGATCCTGATTCCCTCCCTGTAGAGAACGATTCACACCGCTAGATGGCGACCAAACTCATCAAATCCTGTGATTTCCTTTTAACATTTGAACCTCCGAGCTCAATGTTGGATGAATGGAGATTCAAGATTCCCCGTATCGAAGTTAATCCTTATATATCCAGGTGATATTCTTAAATATTTGTGCGTATGCACACTTTTGCTTGCTTATCACACTAAAGGGGCTACTGACACTATTTAATTTTGAGAAGTTATTTTGTTTGATTGGTGTATTCCAAACAAAAGGGTTTCAAAACAAGACGTAAATTATTTTGTGGCTGGAAAATAAATAGGTTGGTTATTATTACGCCCTTATATCTTACCTTACTCTTTTATAGTTAAACATTGTATAAAATGTTTGTTTACATTTTAGCATGTTTGTTTAGCATGTTTACATGTTTGTTTAGCAAACGCTTGCTCAAAAACGACTAGACTCAACTCAATTTCGACGTAGCCTACAGAGAAATGTGCGACATTCACTCACAATAAATAAATAATAATGTATAAAGCTTGCGTTTAGTAAGAAGATAGTTTGTTTTCAGTTGGAACAAGCTGGTTATTGGCTGGTTGAGCAGCAACCACCATGTTCCAAACACCTATGACCACGTTTGTTGGATTTACCAGTGCCATGCTCCAAAACACAGCAACCATTTTAGGCTATATTTCCAGTGTAGGACTGGCCTAAAGATCCAGTCAAAAAAAAAACAATACACAAGAAATAACAGTTACAATTTACTCTAAATCGTACAGTTGCAGATGAATGACGTTTAGTCATGTTTCAAAAAAGCCAAATGTATGTTTTGTGCTAACACATGACAAGGTGTATCAATCTGAAAGCTTTAATTTGAACCGATGAGCTGTTATGATATTTATTTAATATTTGGAGTTTGTCCCAATAAAGAACCCAATAGAAAATTCTGGAATTGGGGGAGCAGGAACTCTTTACTTTGAGGGGATTTAAGCCACCAGAAATGGCTGATTGCAGTGACCAGACTGGAGTGTACCATTTTGATGAAGGATTTTAGGTAATGGCTCTGCTGGCTATTGCAGGCTAGGAACAGTGACTTGGGTTTAATTCTTACAGTTACTGGCAGTCCGTGTAGTGAGCTGAGCACAGGCGGAAAATGAGAGAATTTCCTGAGGTTAAGTACAAGTCGAGCGGTAGCATTTTGGATGCGCTCGAAGGACCGTATAGCAGATACAGGTGGACCAAGACTGAGGTGCAGTAGTCTATCTGTGATTTAATAAAGCCTTGACAAGCACTGATAGTGCTACTCAACATATTACTTTTCTTTGCTGAGGAAAGAGTTAGCTTAACTGGCATTAACCACATAAATCCTACAGTATCATATTTGATACAAAAATTTCTAAGGCCTGTAAATTAGCAACAGGACAAAAACTTAGCTATAAAAAAACCTTGAATACAATCTACAACATTTATTCAGCAATGTAGACTTTTAGTAGAAGTCTAAAAATGTCCTTCAGGTCGTCTTTTTGCTTTGAAATCTTTAAACATAATAACTTAGTGCTATTTTAAGATGGAAAATCATTTAAAAAAATGATTTCTCAATCATTTTATTGCACAGCATTAAGTTTTACCCCCACAAAAACAACTATAGAGCTTTGATAAATATCGTCTTGTGAAGTATCTCATTTTATGTAGCCGTACTGTTATAAAGATCTCATTGATTTACATTACAAGCCATCATAATTTAATATTTTCTGCAACTGTACGAAATGGCATTCAGGCATATTCAGGCTCATTTTGGGAAACTTCACAGTCATTGATCGATCCATGATATGTCCAGAAGAAATTAGGTATTAAAGCGTGTTCAATGTGTGTAAACCTTTTGCCAGTTGTGTTTTTCAAAGGTAGCCACGCAAACTGCCCTGCCTATGATGAAGGATATTTAATGACAAATAAGTTAGAGAGAGATTTAATTTTACCCATTAGAAAGTTGTCGCATATTTTGATGAGATATTACAAAGCCAAATGTTTTTTTCTTTGGAATAGAGTGCACCAATTAAGCTTCAGTTTTGAATTCATGACTTGCTTTATATCGAATAGTATTGTGCAAGTTGTACTTGGGTCATTTTATAATATAATATAGCTCATTCAATAAGTCATGTATGATGGATTTTAAATGTGTCAATGTCCATCAAGTGGAGTCCCACTCTCAATAACTCTCTGGCTCACTCACAAATGTGCCCCTCTTCCCCATCAGTATCCACTCGGTCGTCATGGAAACAGCCAGGATGCTGGGTACAACAAGGGAAAGTGAGAGAAGGAGAGACGGAGGGTGAGGAACGCAGGAAAAAAAAGTGTCTGAAGGTCGCTCACAGATTAAAGGTTGGTGATGACAACTGTTCAGGTTTGTGTCCTCATGTTAATAACGTGAAAAGATCATATTTGTAATGCTGTGTTTTTGCATAGTCCCGCACAGACCCCCAAACACATCGCACTTGGTTGTTTTTCCGTCGGTTTCTCGCCATGTCACGCCCATTGATCTTCCACTTTCTTTCTTGCTCACTCTTTCTCCCTGAAAGAGCCAGATGGGGTGAGCGTTTTTTATTCTCGGAGGCCTCCTGCACGTGCCTCCTATTCAGAGCCTTAAAGCGTTTAATTCATGAGGGGTTTGATTCTACAGAGAAGGGGCCTCTACATCCCTCCCTCCACCCGCGTTCTTTCGCCCCTCTCTCTTTCTCTGATCCACTCTTACACCATCTTATTTCTTCCTCTGTTCACCTCACTTTTTTTTCCCTCTCAGCCCCTTTATTCACTCCCTTCCTCTTTTTGACCGTTTCTTTCCTTCAAACATTTCTGTTGCTTCTCTCCATCCATCCAGCCTCTTTTATCTGGGCATTCTGTTTATTTGCCACTACATTTCATATTTAAAAGCAAGGCCTTACCTTTTGGGAAAATGCAATGCTAAAAATAGGCAGTGTGATTGTAGTAATATGTTGCATTTGATTAATTTAATTTAACATGCAACCATCATTTGAGAAAGAAATGTTACTTTAAGCTTGGGTTTTTTGTGTGATATAGATGCGTAGAGTATGTGCAAGATTGACCCTCCCGCTCTCTGATAATTACACATTGAGTTAGTGACCATTATCCTGTCAGGTGCCCGTTTGATAAAGCTGTGATAAACCTTTCTCCTGTCCTTGCTTTGCTCTCTCACTGTCTTTCTCTGTTCTTGAATTTCAGAGCTGGTTTTTCACCGATAGCTTGAAATTCTGGGATTTTTTACCTTTTTGAAAATATTAAAATTTCAATTTGCTGGACCCTGGAAACGTTCCTCCCTTTCACCCTACTGTGCTGGTCACAGATAGATAAATATATATTTAATAGCTTGAATAGGAACTGTTATAATTTTAAGAAGATCACTGACATTGAGAGAGTAGTGCTTAAATATCTTCATTGCTGTAATTTTAACAGCAATGAAAAGGTTATTATTCAGTTTTAGAAATGCCTTATTTTCAAAAATGTCACTGATGAGTGTAAAATTAAATACAGTAAAATGCTCATTTAAAAGAAAAATGTTAGACTGACTTAAAGGTTCTTGCATCTGAAGTCTTCACACACACACACAAACACACTGCGTGTAATCCTTATTCTCTCACATGGCTTGTCAGATAAAGGTGTGCAGGTCTGGTAGCCATTTATGTTATGAATATGTTCATGTATTTGCTTAATTCATATTTAAATGTATGTTAAATGTATCTATATCAAATGACAAAACAGAGGATATAACTAAAGGAAAAATGTGTGTATGTCCACCTTTAAAATACACGTGTTCCCGCCATTTTGACGACCTCTCCACCTGTCGAGGGCACCCCGGTGGAAGAAACAGTGGGATTATTTAGTGCCGTTGGGCTTTAATTGATATTGAATGTGGTCAATATTTATTTGGCTTCAGTTAACGCCAAAATAATAAGGCCTTATGTTCGCGACCGACGTGTTCCTGGATAGAGAGGCCGATGCGCCGTCGAGTGAAAATCGATGAACACACTGAGTTAATTATGAGAAATCAATTAAAAGGATGGAATTGTGACTTTTATAAAGAGCGAACTGCCATCGGGATATCGACAGGTCGAGAGGTGCGCGAGAGACACTTCCTCCCAGCGCGCGCCTGTTTGAAGTCTCGAGCGCGCGGCTGGTATCTCTCTATCTAGAGAGAGAGAGAGAGAAAGAGAGAGAGAGAGAGACTGGCTGACACAATCTACAAAGATTCAGAGAACATCTTCCAGGTTTAAACTCCGTCTGTCTGTCTTCATGAAGCCGTATTGGCAGTGTAAAGGGCTTCACGATGCAACGTTTTTATGAAATCTTAGAAATTTGAGCATTGTGTCAAAAAAATGTCCAAAAAGTGTCCACTAGACTACATGAGTTCACCCAACATAACGCTTAAGACATGTTTAACCGTTTTTCATTTCGGGTTAAGTAAGGTTAAAGACATAATTTGAGGAAACAAAACACGGATTTAAGATTTTTAACGTCAATTGTTTAGAGATGGTTTGCCTGTTAAATTAATATGAAATTTAACCAGATGTTTTCATCATGCAAGAAGAAAAGAAAAAGAAATACATAGCCTACCTACACGTGTCTAGCCTAAGCTTTTCTTAAGCTTTATTTGTTATTCAGCAAATACAATATCCAAACTTTTCTTATGTTCACTTGTCTATTTCAGAACGGAATAAGAAGTATTCCGCCCATATATGTTTATTAATCTAATAATTTGATAGTTTTCGATTGCTGTGTTTAATCCAATGTTTGCTGAAGGTTTTATTTAATACTATACCTTGAAGACCTTTTTGTGGTATTTAATGTAGGCTAGTGCTTAAAAAATAAATAATCGAATTTACAATTTAGTTTAAATATTAGTGTTGCATTGTTTCAAATGTATTTATTGCTTTTAGATGTGTCATGTTCATTATGTAACATATTGGTTACTGAAAGGTTGCAATTTATAATATGGAAGCATTTGCATTTAGTGTTTAATTATGCATTAATATATTTGCATTTTTGCATATTCAAAAAGCAAACTTGTCTTACTCAAGACTTTAATCTAACGAACATATTAAAATCTTCAGTATAAAATAAACGCAAATGTATGTAGAAACTTGAATATTAATTCTGTCAATTAATCCCTTTGACTTCAATCGTCAAAATTTCGATTGAGAAATGAAATAATATTTCCTGCAATCTTTTTATTTAGGACCTAAAATAACGTTTAGATATTTGATTTTAAAAATGCAAATATGCACTTATTAAATGCTAGTTGCAGGTAATGTACTTCGTGTTAAGAGCTGTTATTAATCCGTGCATGCTTTTATAGGCTAATTTACGTAATGAACATATTTGTTTAATTTCTCAATGTGTATTTAGATTTATGATAAATGTATCCATTTATTTCAAATGACAGAATTACTAAAAGGAAACTGAACGTTGGTAAAACGTCGTAAAATCAATGTATTTGCCTTACTCTGCATGCACATCATTTTTTGTTATTGCTTTAAGACATAAATATAATAAATGCAATTATTATTATCATATGCATGCGCTACAAAATACATTTAGGCTATATTTTGTAAAGTTGGATCTTAATAATTCATGTAAAATAACTCAAAATCACGAAGAAATATTGCATAACAAATTAAATGATAAATCAGTGTAATATTCATCCACAGAATTCATAAATATATTAGTGTGGGACATATCGTTCGCATTTTACAACTAAATGGGAGAATAGATGAGTGAAAAGTGAAAACCTTATGTTTTGTCTTGAAGAACTCGTCGGGTTCGTTGTTTTCCCTGGTATTTTAGAACATTTCGCTCACCTCAGCAAAAAGCGGCAAAATAGTATCGATCTGTCAGTTTTAACAACAATTTAAACACCAACTTATGGTTCAAAAGGCTTTGACGATCTAAATATAAAGGGGGAAAAACAACCTTGACATTAACGCTAAAAAATACCATTTGTCCACACAATGTGCAAAGCTGTGCAAAGCCCATTAGCTCGCGACCTCGGTGTCAAAGGGCAGCTGGTCAGTCTCCTGACGCACTGGCCGCGAGAGCGCGCATCGTCTTCTGTCTTTATTGCTCTATTTTTCATTAGTGAAGAAGCACATGTCCAGCATACACATCCAAACAATATAAAATATTAGACATCCAGAGACCTTATATTGGGGTTCTGAAAATATCCATACGTAGTCATATAGCTTTCTACCTAAATGAAAACCAATAGGCAATTTTAAATATACCAAGACGTACGCTGCATTATATTATATTATTTTATTATTTAATTCTATAATATATATTAAATGCTAAATAATATAAAATGGATGAAAGTTAAATATTTACATAAAATATGTTCATTTTATAGATATTAAGTAATGATATTTCATGGTGTGATTTGCTTGAAATGAATTTCGCTGGACACCTGGCCTTTATAATGGAAACAGTGTGGATGTCATATTTGGCCTGGTTGTAATCAATAGCTTTGATTATCTTGATCAGATCATTGACTTTTTGATGTGCCATCATAAGGATTATTGATCATATTGACCTCCAACATTGATGCTTTCCTTTGGCTTTTTCTATCTTTACTTTGTGCTTATATACCAAATCAAGTGTGTGCATTTTTTTATGTAAGTACAGCAAGTATTACTTCAAACAAGCCAACAAAATCTGAATATATAAATCCAAAAAGTTCCTTTGAATGGGTTAAAATAATTATAATACGTTGCCAAAAAAGGTTTGCCATTTATCCATTAATGTTTTATGTACAGAATGAATAAAATGATTTGATTGCTTCGCGACAAACACACATACGCATGCACACACACGCACGCTCCGCGAGCTCTCTGCTGGTTGGTTGTCCAGGTGGTTAGAATGCGGGCAAGCGATCAAGTTGAGGGGTTGAAGGTCAATTTCATCCCAGACGGATGACCTCATTCGCTGCAGGCTGACCCCTGTGGTCAAACTGGTAAGGGGTGGAAAGAAAGAGATAAATAGAGAGAACGAAAGAAGAAAGGATTGGTCATCTAACAGTCATGATGTTGTCGTCTTAGGTGTGAATTTTCCTTTGGTCAGATTCCGGCATGGTCCTATTATATTAACTAGATTTTCTCTCTCTATCCATACGTCTTTCTTTCTCTCACTCTCGCTCTCATGAATTAACACCTGACCTTGACCACTGACACTGAACCTAACCTTCAAGAGTGCCTAAACATCAACCCCCACGGCCCCGAAATGCACGCACACACACACACACACACACACGCACATATAAAGAGAAAGAAGAGATGAACAAACACGCAGATGTCCAGAAGAGATAGAAGCTTGTATGAGGATGTTAAGTAAATGTCACATCATGAATTGAACTTAAGATTCTCCTCTAAAAATATAACACTTTTTTATTTAAAACAATAATAAGGATTTTTTTTGAAAAAAACTACAGTATTAAAGTCTCCCTTTTACAAAATGTGTTTTGTCATCTAGCTGTTGAAAAAAATAAATACACTACAGGCCTTTTTCAGTTAGCTTAACTACATATATAAAAACACATATGTACATGCTCACATACACAAACAATTAAAATAGGTTATAGGCTAAAAATAGGTTTTATAGGCCTCTATAGTATTAAACACAAGACACAAACGAGGGAATGCAAGGCCAGGAAGAAGAAAAAAACACTAACCATAGAATTCTCCAGACTATAGTATTTACACTCGTATAGGTTTTGTTACTTCTCCTCCCCCAAACACCCCTCTCTTTTTCTTTCTTCCCGCTTAATCCCTGCCTACTTCACCACATGTTTTCTAATCCCAAATATCAGAGGTATCCCCCCCTCGCCTTTGAGCCCCTAATTCTGTAACCTCCTTTGATACAACCTTCTTTGCTTCCTCTTTCCCTTTTTTTCCTTCGTCTTATCACTCACTCACACTCCCTGCAGTTGTCCTCGCGTACCTCGTGCATTGTTTTCCTCAGTTCTTTCTCTTTTATGCTTAAAATGTCCATTTTGTTTGTGCCATTTATTTTTCCTTACACCTTAATTGCAATTAAATGCATTTTAAAAATATACAATATAAATAAAATGTGTTTCTTGAACTTGATCCATTTGAAAAATGATTTTAAAATAATCTGCTGTGTTTTCTTGCTTACTGTATCTTGATGTCGGGCGAGTGCGAGAATATGCAGCCTCGTGCATGCATGGTCAAGTGTCATATCAATAGGTTAATAGGCGTGATGTCACATTCAGTAAGTCGCTGATTAGTTGGCACTTCACCAATCCATACACTAGTCCGGAGTCATAGACCCTTCCGCATTGATTTCCCCCTTGCCTTAAGAATGAGGTAGAGGTCGGCATGGGGTTCAGGCATCGATCGACCCCCAAATCACAACCCACCCGTTCCTAGTCAACCTGTGTCACCATAGCTATCCCATGCTTTGCTTTGCTTCTGCCTCACCTGATTGGCTGATCACGGCTCGGTCAAGGTGCGTCTGTAATTGGGCCTCGTTGTGATTGACAGCTAGGTTTACATGCTTACCCATGGATGAGCGCCCCTGTGTTTGACCATCTGATGGGACCGTTGAACCAACTGCTACGCTCGCCCGTACAAAACATGGCCGCGGATATGCGCGGCTAACCTTTGACACCCTAATTTGCTTAGTCACCATTTAAAGTTGCGCGATGGTCCATTTAGGTTGGCCGACTTCCATAATTGAGTCCTCTCGATGGATTCTCGTTCATTATTTGCGTCAAATAATTCCTCCCGTCCCTCTTTCCTCACTGCTGGATAATTACAAGTCATAGTCCTCTGTTTTTTTTCTTCATCTCCACCAGTTTCATTGACTCTGAACATCCCTTTTCCTCACCCACTTACCTCTATCAGCGTTCAGCTTTTCAGCTTCCGGATTCCCAGCTGTAATCTCATCGGCGTTGCTCCCCTCGTTCTCCTTTTTCTCTCTCCCCCTCTCTCTCTCTCTCTCTCTCGTCTTCACTGTGTAAGCAAGAGAGTAGAGGTTGTTAAACATTTTTCTTCTCTCTTAATTGTTTTGACTTGTGCCATCGGCATCCCGATTAGGGCCCATTGATTTCCTAGTGCTAAGTGCATTGATTTCTACATTTCTTATTGATCTCGGTTCTAAATCTACCCACACACAGTCTCAATGCACAAGGCGAGAAAGAGAGAGAGGAGGAATCTGTTACGTGTGTCATTGTTAGCCTCAAAAGGAGTTAAAAACTTGTTAGAATTTCCTGGAAATGTGGCTCTAATGATATGGTTAGTCATTGGTTTGTGAGTAGTTAAATCAACTCAATTTACTTTGAAAATGTGCATGGCATATTAACCTTTTAAAAAATTATACATTTACACACAAATTGTTGTTTTTTTAAATATAATAATTAGGGCTGTCAAACGATTAATCGCGATTAATCGCATCCAAAGTAAAAGTTTGTGTTTACATAATACTGGGTATAATTATTTTGTACATATATAAATGCACACACATGCATGTATATTTAAGGAAAAATATAATTTATATATAAAATATTTATATTTCATATAAATTATATATAAATCTATATACATGAAAATATTTCTTAAATATATACAAGCATGTGTGTATTTATATATATAAAATAATTATACACAGTGCACCCACAAATATTACGTAAACACAAACTTTTATTTTGGATGCGATTAATCGTGATTACTCATTTGACAGCCCTATTAATAATAACATTTAATTCAGTTTAAAAATAAATATAAATTGTTCACAGAATGCATTTTTTTCTTAGAATATTGAATTATATAATCATATAATATATTGCATTTAAAAAGAATGTGCAACAAAAATATATGAAGAATTGTTTGGCTGCAAAGTGAAAAATATAATTGTCATTTTCCGCCAATCTTTAGAAAGCAGAATGCAATAGTAAAAATGGAAAATCATCAAATGTTCGATTTATTTATAATTATTTACAGATCCCAATAGCACTGTCTTGCCACCCCCTGGGGGTCCCAGACCCCAAACCCCTGCTTTATGGCCCTGGAAAGATGGAGACCACCCATAAAAATGTTCTGCTGCGCTGACGTTTAAGATTCTGTTTTCTTCTAAATGCTTCTTCTAATCTACAATTAATTTTGTGCATTTTGAAACATAACACGGATAGAATTAGACGTATTTATCAATGTGTGAGACCACAAACAACGCTTTCTTTCTTTTTTGTTCCTTTACTTGGCTTTTTCTGTGAATCGGATACCAATGGGTTGTCTGTGGCAGAATTTTCAAATGTTCCCCTTAACACTTCCATTCAAAATGTACTTATTCTGTTTCCTTCCTCCTTTACACTTCATAATCACATTTTCTGTCCTTCCTCAAAGACACCATTTAAAAGCAAAATGATCTCTTGAGAGACCTGGAGGTCTGTCAATTTACCAGCGGTCCCAAATTAGCAGCTTTCATTAGAACTCATTGAGAAGTCCTCACAAAGCACTTCCTGCGTTTAGAGACACAAAGAGTGAGATCGATTAGCACTGAACCTGTGGGGGTTTCTGGATTGTGTGTTCTTCAGCATTTAAATCTAAAACACTGGACGGTGATGTGGCTTTGTGCAACATCGTGAGAGAGAAGAGAAAATCAGCTCTTGTTCTCATTAACACAACTCAATTCCAGGGGTCGGTTTGTTAATTATTCAACCTCATGTTTCTACATTTGCCATTACAGAATGGGCTAGTAAATGTACAATACTAAATGTCTTGGAGATGTCAGTGGGACGTTCTCAGAACATTCTGGGAATGTAAAATTTCTAGCTATAGGTAGCACTTTCGTTAGCTTCATATACACCTAGTGTTGTGAACTTTTTCTTCTAAAGTGTAGCAAATAGAAGAAGCCTTTTTCTGAACCAATGCCATGTTGATATGTGATCTATAACTCCTCCCCGAACTCCCCGCTGCTCTGTATCTTGCTCTCTCATTGGCTGTCGGTAATCGCAGATGTAGTTTTCAGTCAGAACACTTTTCACACAGCAGGATTTTGAATCGCCGATAGGTTCAGATATTTAGCATGCCAAATATCTCACGGATGTTCTTTCAGATCGCGTCTTTGCTCATTCACAATGCGTGATTGTCACTCGCATGAACCAGGACCGATTTGCCTGTGATTTCGGGCATTTGATGGTGAGTTCTCAAAACCTGTTGGCGAGCCAAAATCGTGGCTAAAATCTTGCAGTCTGAATTTGACATTAGAAATAAACATTCGGACAAATAGAGTCTATAAACGCCTCAGATGTAAAGTTATTCACTGTCAAAGTGACGCCAAAATGAATGGGAGTCAATGGGATGCTAGCAGGTGAAGGCTTGTTAGCCAATGGCAGCCCCCCCGGGAGACTTCAGTTTCCGGCTGGTGGATTACCCCCTTGGTTGAAGTACAACTCACATAAAGTTGATAATTCCGAGAATGACTGCAATTGCAGATTTTGAACAGAGATAGCAACCTAGAGGAAAATCTGCGGACTGTAGCTTTAAAAAAATTTCAGGCAACCGGTTTCCTCACTTTTTTCCTTCCCTAAGTTAAGTCAACCTTACTTTTTACAGTGAATAATATTGACTGTATTTAATAATATTTAATATTTACAGTGAATTAATATTAGTAATAATATACTTATATAAAATATTACACTATTAAATTACAGATAAATTGCATATAGATTTTAAGGACATTTTTTTGTTTACTTTTTTTAATTTACAAAATAAACTATGATTATTTATCAGGATTAAACACAATTCGGATATTGTTGATAGGAGCAGGTGTCTCTGCTTTATCTCATTTCTGATCATATAGGCTAATTCTGCTTTGGATTTCTCACCTTGACAGATGCCAATACATCACGCTCAGCCTTTAATGGTGCGAAAACACCAGCCATATTTTATGGTTTTGCAAAACAAGCAAATGAGACGTGAAAATGGACAGTTAAGCACTTGCTCAGCTCTAAAAACGGGCCGTAATGGATCTGTGATCAGCTCTGTGCAACGTGAGAATACTGACAACAAGGCACCTTTGCATAAATCCTGCAAGGGCAAACGGGTTTACATAGTTTATGATTCATAGTTTATGATCCACAGACTGTTGGTCCTTGTAATCTAAGCAAGCAGACTGCTGCAGCCCAAACTTGATGTTGGAAAGTTTTCTGTTCATGCAAATTTTAAAAGCAGCCAATCATGGAAGACATTTGTTGTTTTTTTATCAAAAAAAGAAAAGAAAAAGAAGAAGATAACAAAAATGCTTGCAAGTCTCCACACGTGAGATGTCACCCATGGGAATGCACATTTTATTGATTTTTGCTCTAAAATAACGATATTTGAATTGTTAATTAATTCTATTGGACCTTTCTGTCCAATTCGAATTACACAGATTTAATTACTTTGATTCAAAAAGACTTCATGGAATGATCTACTTAATCAATACATTCTGAGTCAACATATGATTCAGAATGAGCACTGTATGTTTCTAAAGCAAGGTGTATTTTGTTTAGTGGATTAAGCATCTCCAGACTCTGACCGTTGTGTGAAATCAAGTTTCACAGGGTAATTTGCGAAACTCAACTAATTCCATTCAGCACAGCCTATCTCTCCCCGTAAAACCTCCTTTTCTTACACGGCCTAATCCTCCAATGCAGAACAGTGATTACTTAACGGTCAAATCTGGAAACAAGGCACTGACCTGCTTAGAAACCATCTTAAACCCACACACGCCAGGTTACCATACCAACTGGCCGGCCTGAAAGAGACAGATAGCTGGATTTGGCTGAGAGTGGCAGAGTCAAATCCTACATCTAGCCCTCCCCTGGTGCTCACAAGGCCATAGAGGACAAAACACAAACCTCCCCTGGTCCGCCTTGCTTAACACACACCCTGCCCACCCTCCCATGTGGAAATCCGAGCATCCAGCGCACCAGAAAGAAGCAAGAAGGTCGACCGTGTATCTCTTTCTTTGTGTGTTTGAGAAAGGGATGAGCGTCAACAACACAATCGGACGGCAAGAGGCTTTCAGCCGTGCCACCCAAAGCCATTCTCCTCCATCTTTTGGCAGAATAAAAGGAGGGGTGGAGGTAAAAGGGGAAAATCCCTCCTTGATTATTATTCATGGTGCTGATTGTCCTTTCTGGATCTTCAGTTTCCCAACGCGTCATTCCATTCCAGCAGCGCTGACAAGTGCCAATCAAAGAGTCGGTATCCGGGTCTCAGCGCTGTCCAAACGATCGAGGATTTGGCAAACAATGGCTTCCGAGCCTTTGGTGACAGTGAGAGAGAGACAATGGTGGCAAAGTGACTGTGTCAGTGTGTGGTCCTGTTTTAGGGTGAAACGATCCTGCTCCGAACACGGCTAATCTCTCCTTCCCCATCTCTTTCATTCACGCCCTTAATCTTCTGGCCAGTGCCTGGTGTCTTCCAGAACAATCCTCCTTGGTCAGTCTGGTTTAGGCCCTTGTTATTGTCCGGGATGATGGCACATTCATGTCTCTCTGTGACATCTTCAGTTTCAGCTGAATGCTAAAGACTATAATAAACACTTTCAGGGGTCGCCCGAGTGACCAGCAGAAAAGCAATAG
The DNA here is from genome assembly GCA_027497675.1 of Cyprinella lutrensis. Classification (NCBI taxonomy): domain Eukaryota; kingdom Metazoa; phylum Chordata; class Actinopteri; order Cypriniformes; family Leuciscidae; genus Cyprinella; species Cyprinella lutrensis. The sequence goes on from JAOTRC010000045.1 coordinate 21,483,761, forward strand.
TTGCCATTTCGTCACAAAAAGGGATTAGGACACCTATGAATACACGAGTCAGGAGGACAAAGGAGTGGTCAGGGAGCCGAAACTGGTGGGAATCGGGACCGTGTCATGTGTCGTTTTGCGCAGTGTCCGAAACACCTTCATTAGTGTGTGCGAATCATGACTCGAAAATTAATAGTTTCTTCAAGCGGATGAATAATTAATGGTGCCTAACACACATTGTATTATTTTCATAAGAAAAAAGCTAAACAAGTTTAAATCGGACTAAACCACACACAAATAAGCAGATTATGTCATTATTGATTGATTTAACCCTAAAGCTTGACATATTAAATAATAGTCTGAGATATAAATGGAACAGTTAATTGTACCTTCAGATAAAATCTAAAAAAAATATTTAAATCAAATTTGATACCTCAGGCTTTATGGTTCACATGATAAATGAGGATATGGAGTAACGAAACAGGCCCAAACTGTGCAATTTTGGACACGTCTTAGTAAGATATTTAAATGCTTGTTTTTATGATCATAGCACTGTAGCTTTTATTGCGCAGGGCATAATATATAATGCAATAAATAAACGTTTGTTAAAAGCCTATCATATTTGAGATTTCATATTTCAGATTTTAACACGAGTTTCCTTAAAAAGCAACAAAAAACAATGATGTTTAGATAATCAAGAAAACTTAAGTTGCTTCAGTCCTGTAAGTTTTTATCTTGAAATGTTACTAACAATATAGAAGTTCTTCTTATGTTTACTTTATTTAAATTAGCAAAGATCATGTACTACAACCTGAAGATGGATTTCATTTACTTGCTAAAAAGCGTAAACTATAAGACAACCAACATTTTGAACATTTTTCATTTCATTTAAAAGCATCATTTAATCACCCGCATGTCTTTCCAAACTTTGTTTCTGCTATGAAACACAAAAAGAAGATATTTTGAAGAACTTTTTATCCATATAGCAAAAGTAATTGATGTCTGAAACAACATTGGACCCCACTGACCTTTATTATATGAACAAAGAAAGTCATACAGATTTGGCATTACATGCGGGTGAGTAAATGATGAAAGAATTAAAACATTTTGGTAAACTATCCCTTTAATATTATTAGTTTTGATGGTGAGTAATGTGTTTTCTTCTTTCATTTCTCCAACTTTCCTCTATAAAATCGAGACGTTTAAGAGGTTTTTGCTGATTTTTGAGTTCCAATCAGTGATAATCCACATGGTATTCTCAGCAGGAAGCTTTAATCTCATGTCCACAGTTTTAGACACATTGAGGCCTCTTCAATACATACCGACCCCGGGATGACCTCGCACCGACCCCACACTGACCCTCTCCCCGGGAGTGACCATGTCTTTGGACTTTGAGGAGGGTCGTTGTGCTCAGACACTCCCACTGTCTCCTAGGTTACATGAGTAACATCTCTTTTGAGGTGAATTACTTTTATTTGCCCATCTTGGTGAAAGAACTGAACCCATGGTCCCTTGTTTATTTTTTTCTGGTAGGTCTCGAATGACTGACCCAGTCTTTAGGTGTTGGGGCTAAATAAGAAAAGACTTTTTAGTCAATACACCATTGGTGTTATAGGAAAATATCACTCACCTGTCAACAAAGCACTGGGAGAGAGTGGCGACAAATAGAGCGGGACATCTTCATCTTGCAACTCGCAACCTTGGGGAGAAACAGGACGTTTTTTTTACAGATTTAGAACAACAAAAATTCACAGAATGGACTTGGCTGTGTGTTTTTTTTAATGCCTGGTCACCACTTACTTTCATTGTATGGAAAATATCAGTGTTAACATTTGGCAAAATTTCTTCTCTTGTGTTTCACAGATGTATGGGTTTGGAATGACATGAAAGATTACTTTTTTGTAATGTTTTGACTCTTTAAGCACCTCAGAAGACTAAGGACATTATTTTAAATGTCATTGAACTGTAGAACAGGGTTGTTTTGTGGGGCAACATTGTGCCCTGCATATATGCCAGTCAGAGCCGCTAATGGAGGAAGGCGACTGATTGAGTAACATGGAACATTACTTCCTCAACACAATGACGAATGTTGGTCATTAACGCTATTCTTCAAAGCTATGGCAGATGCTTCACCTCAGTGCCAAAGCTGAATTGGCTTGAGTTGGATTTTTCCATTCTGGTTAAGGTTGCATCATGAGAGGTAGAATGAGAGTAGGCTTCATTATAGGAGCAGACTCTTCGTTTTCTTTCTTAGCCACTTATTTCATTTATAAGATGGCCACACAGAGAAGACCGGCCTGGCATCAGGCAGCTGCTTCTAAGAGGGATTATGTGGCTTAACTGTACCAGAGGCACAAGGATACCAAACACTGGCCTGGCAGAGATGAGAGCTCCATGGAGTGGCACCTTAGGCCAGTTGCATAAATATACAGTAGCCACTATGTTAAGAATTAGTCTGACCAACCAGCAGTTAGTCAAGGGGTAATTCAAATTTGACCAGTCTACTTTTTAAACTGTCATAAAAAAAAAAAAAACATTTAACCAGTCTTAAAGAGAAAAAAAAATTAGATCACTGGCTTGTAAGGCTAGTTTATGTAACCGGCCATTTTACTCTGTACACTCACAGCACATGCAGATATTCTCCCCTCAGGTGGACATTATGAAAGGTGTGTTATACCACTCACATGCTGGAAATTAGGTCTGTGTCTGAAAATATGATCACATGTGTATTCAGCATGTTTATTCATGATCAAATCGGTTTAATTTTTTGGTGAATGTTTAAGGGAATATTCTGGGTTACATGCAAGTTATGCTAAATAACAGAATTTGCAGCATAATGTTGATTACTCATACTCTTAAAAACAAGAAAGACAAAAAACGGATGTTAAGGAGAGGTAATTTGTATAATCACTTACAACTTTTTAAATTTTGGGGTCTGTAAGATTTTTTTAATTATATGAATACTTATATTCAGCGAGGATAAAAGACCTTTCAACTGTTACAATTCTTCTATTTTTTCAAATAATTGCTGTTCTTTTAAACTTCCACTCATCAACGAATCCTGAAAAAGGATTATCACAGTTTTCACAAAAATATTAACGAAATGTGTCTTGAGCACAAAATTAGCATTTTAGACTGATTTCTGAAGGATTGTGTGACACTGAAGAATAAATTACATTTTAAAGTACATTACAAGTTTTTTAGCTATTTCCATGATAATACATTTCCACAACATTGCTGTTTTCACTCATAAGAGACTTCTTTCAAAATCATTAATAAAATCTTACCAGCCCCTAACCTTTAGTGTGCATTAATTCCTCTTTTAAAAGCATTTTTCAAGTTGCAAAACTTACATAGTAAGTCATTTTTAACATGCATATTGTTTAGGTTTTGTGGCTATACGTTTGAAACAGTGAATACACTGTAAAACAATGTGATCCATAAGTCATGACATTATCAGGCAACTCATCAAAATAAATTCAACATTTCTTTACTTTTTTATGTTATACAAGAATTAACTAATTTTATAAGTTAGTTTATTGTGATTTAAGTTGAAAATGACTTAAATATCCAAGTTGGTTGTACTGTACTTAAAAATGTAATGCAACTTTGTTTTAAAGGCTTTTTTACTGTTTCTGGACTGGCTACATTCACTTAATTAGTGACTCACTGGAAAAGAAGTGATAAGTCAACACAAATGTTGTGACCTGAGCTTAATGTACTGAACCTGGAACATTCATGGAAGCAAACCATACAATTGATTTTTTCACATGAAAAAATCTTGATATCAGCAGTGATAGGGTTTAGAGACGATGTGAGCATTGATTCATCTGCGTCAGATGTCATTTCTCAACAGTTAACAAATCAGTTACGTGTATGGGAGTGTGAGTGATGGTGCACCTTGGTCCTCACAGGTGGGTTTCTTTCGGTTCTTAGAGCTGCTCTCAGACACTCTTGTGCTGACGGAACAAGAGGATGATGTCCTTGATCCACTCTCCACATTGATGGGCTAAAAGCACCAAAATGAACACACAAACAGGTCAACACAAGCAGGAGAGAAGTGTATAACCAGCAAATGTAAACGTGTGTGTTTGCGGCCATGGCCGTGCTAAGCGTGGGCCCTGCTGTGCTGCAAAGAAGCAATGGCCTGAACAGTAATCAGTCCTGGGGAAAATCTATTGTACAAGAACTTAATTGACAGCAGCTTACAACACATTCATGTTTCGCCACCATACCCCTCCCCTCGCCTTCCTCCTCCCTTCATAAAAGCAAGATTAATGCCTCCATCTTTGCACCTGCATCAAGTGTTTTGTGTCCTCGTACCCCTTGCTGACACTGTTTACCTCCTAAACCTTGCCCTCTGGCCCCACTGTGGCACATCCATGCCCTAAAATCCAGCCCCCTTATCAGCGTGGCAAGCCAGAGGAGCCCAACTTCCTCGCGGCTGCACCCTTTTCTCGTCCGTATCGACTGATTAGCCCCACACCTGCCACCCGGCAGCAAGCAGAAATCCCCCAGTCGCCTCCATACAGAAATGACAGCCATAAAGTCGCTCCTAGATTCCTCTATGTGTGTGTTGAAATGGTTTTATGAGCAAGGTACTCACCCCAGGGCACTCTCTGTGTCCCTTGAAAGTTGTCAAAGAATCTTGGCTGCTGTTTCTGCTACTTAATGGTTTGCGGTTGTCCAAGACTGCAAATAGACACACGCACGGTTGAAGACAACAGCCATATTTACAAGTGCAGAGACAATATACATGAAGAGGGACCATGTGAGTGATTAATGCTTGTTTTTGACATGACTGAAGGTCCGTAATCCTTCTGCAAATACTGATAGACATGGTGCCTCACAAACCTGCAGCAGCACCTGTCTAGTCGGAGCATGCCAGGTGCAGACACACCTAGCGAGGAGCCTGGCCTCCACGCGCTGCCGTGCGTGTTCGTGCCAGACTTTAGAAACACATTAACACTATTTCAAAACACATCCCATCAAGATTGCACCCAGATCTGATCCGGCACACGTGGGCTTCCTTTGTAGTGCCTTTATCTGTGGATTGCGCCTGAACAATGCACAATAGCCGCATCGCAGGATCAAGTCCTGATAGGGGGGCCGTCGAGACCAGGCGTGTGGATGAACTGAGGTTTTGAGTTAATGATAAACTTGACCCGTTTTTTATCTTGATTAATATGACTTTTTCATAACTCCATAAAGCTTTTTTTGGAGGAGCGACAAACCGCTACATCTTTATGGCTTCAGTTAAGGACTTGTAGCCGCGCGCCCTGGAACAGATGAGAGGCATGCCGGCTTTGGTTCAAAGGTAACGGCAATGGGGTCGCACACACACGCACAGAGACAAATACTGAAAACATTACTCTCAAGGACGGCCAACAATCGGCACACCCGTAATGTTATTCCCCGGCGCCCTCTCCTTTACACAGCACAAATGCCAAATTTCCCCAACTCAAATCAACCGTTCCTCTTGGAATTTTTTTTCCCCTCCTAACCGTTCTTTTTCAGAGTTATTTAAAGGCAATCAAGGAGCTGTTGCTCGTGAATGTAAACATCGCAATCTGATGTGAGGTCACGGGGAAAGATAGCATGGGTCCATTGCCTTTTTACGCGCAAATACGCACAGAGACAGGCAAGCTTATACGTGTGCACACCCACACACAAACAGACGCACACATCCACCGCTACGCTGAACAGGTGCTTGGCAGCTTGCTATATGATATGCAATGTACCTGTGGACTGATAATATTGGGGAATGCCCGAGCTCCAGACTCTAAGGTCAGGTTCATACTCCTCCCTGTCAGGAGTGTAACACCATTCGGGGCTTGGGATGGACCCAGGGCTTTCAGATCTTTTTCGGTCCAATAGCAAAAGCTGCACGCGGGACAAAGATCCCAGATCACCAGAATCACATCCCACAGTCAGTGCTGCAAGTCCAGGACTCAGATCTGTGGAAAAATAGATGGGACAGGCATCAGCCAGCTATGTTGATGTGAATGTGACATAAAAGCACTTTCGTTGCCTTGTTTTTTGTGAAAATTTAATTAAAGTTCATTAATAATGAATGGATATAAAAATCAAAGAAAAAATTTAATATTTTTTCTGTAAAATCAGTGATAAATTTAACATGTAATTGTAGTCGTTTTTTTTTTTTAAATATAGGCTATCGTTGAAAAAAATAATATTGGATTAATATTCTAATATATAATATATTTATGTAATTTAAAATATATTTCAAATAAATGTAATACTATTTTATTGATTTTTGATATGCTTGTATCCAAAATGACCATAAAGTTTATGAAGATCACATTTTTATCACATACATTAACATGAAAATGATATAGGCATTCTTTGTTTCATTAGTTATATTAGCCAAATAGCCTATCGAATGACATATTTATTCTACTGTTTAGCCTCTTGAGCTTTACTAGCCTTTTCTTTTTATGTTAACCATATTACAGGCCTTGAACTTAATAAAATA
>JAOTRC010000045.1:21562786-21577167 GCA_027497675.1 Cyprinella lutrensis
CACTGAAACTGTCTTTTGGACCTTGAACCGTTTGGTTCCCATTGAAGTCCATTATATGGAGAAAAATCCTGGAATGTCTTCATCAAAAACCTTAATTACTTTTCAACTGAAGAAAAAATGACATGGACATCTTGGATGACATGGGGGTGAGTAAATTATCAGCAAAAGTTTTTAAAAAGTTTAATTTTTTAAGTTAAACAAATGTTGTTGTTGCTTTTTTACAGTGAAATCCTAAGGCATACACTACTTTACTCCATCCATGTTCACTGTAAGAACAGAGGCCCTAATGTTCTGCTGAACTTCTCAAACAGAGTTCCACTGAAGAAAGAAAGAAAGACATTTGGGTTTGGAACAACATGAGGATGAGTAAATAATAACAGATTTTCACTTTCTGGGTGAACTATTATTCACTAGCCTGAGTGACACAAACAACCCTTAATACAAAGCTAATTTTTTTTGCAGTGTCAGCTTTGAGGAACGCGAGACCACCACTGTCGACAGCTTTTATTGGTTTTCGGTCTGTATCTGTGGGACAACATGTCATCGACACCTCGCTATGTTCGGACGGCGTTAGCGGTCTCCGCAGCAACGCTCTAGTCAGTGACGCCAGTCCCGGACAAACGGCGAGGGGGCGTGGCTACGTGGGCTCTCCGCCCCGACCTCCCCCGCTTAGCGTGGGCGGCCCCGTGTGGCTGGAAGAACGAAACACGACACCCAGATAGAAGAGGAGGAGGAGGGGGCAGACGAGAGAGAGAGAGAGTTACACGGAGTGAGTGGAAAAAGAAAAAGTCCGTGGAAAGAGAGGGAGAAAAGTGGATCGGGCATTTCTGCCTTCTCGTTTGTTTTGATTCTGTCTGCTTCGCCTCGTGTTTCAACGCAAAGGCTTGAATATGCAACTTCGAAGCGTGTATGAAGTAATCAGGAGTTCAGCACGGACACGGTCCTCCTCCATCGGCACGACGCGCTCCGATATCTGACCGTAAAAGAGCGAGTGTGTCCGGCCACAAGGCGACAACGTCCTCCACGTTGGGGAGGAAAAACAAAACACGAAAACTCCAAACAAACCGGGGGAGGACGAGCGAAGGGGCTGGATTTGAGAAAGAAAAGTTTACAGAGGAGTTTAGTGTGCGATCCTGAGCTCACCGAGAGGAAGAAGTTCATTTCATCTCTCTCTCTCTCTATCTTTCTCACTCACTCTCTTTCTCAGTTAGCTCGACTGCTAACGAAGCGGCTATACTCTCCAACATGAAGACCCCGGGCGATACGGGTAAGTTTACACACACAACAACAACACCAGGTCGATTTAATCCAACTAGATTGCTGTAATAAGAAAACCAAAAGGCTAATACCAATTTAAGTGAGTTGTTTGTTGTTTTAGGTGAGTTTCTCACTGCATAAGTTAACGTTATGCATCCCGCTAATTCTCCTTAGTTTAGTTGATGTGTGTCTAATATTCGAATTAGAAACGACTTAATTCGGACAAGTGTAGAATAACATGATAAAGTTTTGTCTCGAAAGGCTTGTAAAGTTGAAAGTAAGTTAAGCACAACCAGGTAACGTTAACCTAGCTAGTTGATAAAGTTAGTTTTAATGGAGTTTTGATCAGTCGTGTGTTTTGTGTTGGCTATACCGACATTGTTCCATTACAGTTTTCTTCGTCTAGCTGTCATTCTGTCCTTTTAGCTTAACTTTACTAGAAAAGGTGCGCATATAGGGATTAAAATCGATATTTGGGAACACACGAGTTTACACAACTTTTGAGCCGTCCCAACTGTGACAGTCTTGGCTGTTTTAGAAATGATTCACATAATGAACGTATTTATCAAGCTTCCAGGTGTTTACGCTTTATGGGGAAATGTAATGGTGTTAAAAATGGCTTTATAGCCGCTTGTGTTGATCCAGTATGGCATCCACCATTTGCGAGCAACTTTCAGCCATTTGGCCCTGAGAAAGTGGCATCCCATCACAGCGCCTCTCTGTGTGTGCCGGAGGATTTTACACAAGATATTTCACATTTCTGCATTGTTTGTGTTTACTGTTGCGTTGTGTCTAAACGTTTAATTTTAAACTTCATATGAATGCTTTACTTGCCTCCATGTCAGTAAATAAGTACTTTTCTTTGTTTACTTTTTATGTGGGCTCGTTTTGGTTAAGCTGACAATGACAATCACTTTTACTTGCTTGATCTGGTTGTTTGAAAAGCTAAAAACACTTTTCTGTAACCCTTAAATAGGCTGGAACATAATACAAATTTTTATTTTAGGTTTTACAGTATGTAGGCTACTATATAAATAACATGTCTAGGATTTCAGCTCAAGTTACTGTTAGATCGAGATATTGAGTTGATGCCAGTTTTTATACCAACTCATCTGAGTAGCTGTAATACCCTCACTTGCTCATCTGTTGTCTTAAAACTGTAGTATAAAACCGGTTGTAGTAGTCATGCTTTGTAATCTCTGCCCTACCATTTGATTCATAATAATCTGGTTATAATTCATCTGTTTGGATGGAAAAATGCTGCCAGTTCATGTCAGTTCAGCCTCTGTTGGGTGTCTGAGCTCCACCAACGCTGAAGTCGTGGTCTTATGCATTAAACCATTAGCTAATTCTTCCATTCGTCCTCCCCCTCATTTGGTCTGCAGTATAAAGTAACCCTTCTTATGGTATGGTTGAAGTTTTCCATGTTGTGCGTCGTGTCTGGGACGCAAGTCTGCGTTTTCGTGTAGGCGTGCAGAGGTGGGGTTCTGTGCACGCTTACTAACTCAACTCCAAACAGATTGGGATTTTAAAGGTAACACAAAGTAGCCAATCTTAGTTGTTTTCATTGATTCAGTTCCTACAAGTGCTTCATGGGTAAATATTCCCAACTTGTAGGTGAGGTACATTAATTCATTCTGACCATCACCCAACCGTTTTAGTTTAAGATTAGACCATACATAAAAAGAGTGTACAAACGGAAATGAGCAGTACGGTTAGTCTTTGTGCTGTATCAATTGGTTCTTTTTAGGCACGGTGTTCCCCGCCCAGGTCACCTAGGCTTTGTGTTGGAGCAATGAGATCGGCCCCTTTCTTTTGAATCGCTACTTTGCCACCCAAGGGATTAAGTTGTCACCTAAGCCAGCTATTTTACCTGCCGGTTAATAGTATTGTCATGGTATAAAGTCACTGCCATACTGCTGTGATCAGGTTTGAGTTTTAAAAAAAAATGTTATTTTTGTAACATATTTTGGCCTAGATCACAGAAAAAGCAGTTTACATTGTATTTAATCTTCTGCTGCTAAAGTTCCAATGTGCTTCTGACTAGGGTTTATGCAAAAAGATACACCGTTGCATCAGTTGATTGCACTTTGGCACTCTGTTTGGCGTCAACTCTTGCCCAGCTAAGCACGATATCTGTCTGTCTGCCTTGTAGGCCAATAAGTGGCCTATTTTTGGTGCCTTTTTCCAATTGCGTTATTCATTATATCAACAGTTTGCCACATGTGGGTCTCACATCTGGAACCGGGCTCTCTGTTGTCTCTTTCAGTGTATGAAGTTTAAGGGACCCACATGGGCAATTAGCCAGCGCTTTGGGAGGGTGGCGGTGGGTGCTATTATTTTTTCAAAGGAGGGTCTGGGTCAGGGTGGCTGAGCGTAGGTGTTGGTGTATAATTTCTCTTTCGCTGCAAGGTATGATTCACTGTTCCATTGGCAAGAACATGCCATGGGTGTTTCTTTTTTGTGAGAAACTATTTGGATGTTTTTGCATATAGTTTTTTGCTTTTTTCCCCCTCTGTGTAGTAGTCAGTAGCTATGTTTCTATCACCCTGTTTTCATGCGCCATTGAAGTATTGCATCGGAAACGTCAAAATTCGAGAGAAAAAAATCCCTTTGATTCGCGAAAAACGTTTTCCGCTAGCTTGAGGTTTTAACTTGTGGAAAAAAGAGTTCATTGTAATAATGGGGGATGGAAACACTTTTTCCGAATAAATTCGGATGTAGCGAACAGTAAACCCACGTTACTAGTCGGCTGTTTCGTCATGATTGGAATTCCGGATCATTTGGGTAAGTTTAGTAATAAGAGGTAATAAACAACGTATGGGTTGAACAGTATTGAACATTTCCAAAATAAAGCCATTCCAAGCAAATCACACTTAAAACAGAACACATTTAAGGTTGTTAAAGGTTGTAATGTTTTTAAAATGCAACCATATTATTGCTACTTACTTTGGATTTGTTACTTATCTTGTTTTTAGACCTGATATTAAGGATGATCTTTTCGCCTCACCGCTCGACCACACGCACTCTGCGGTGACTATGGATGTGCGACAAATCGAGAGCGGTTGGGTAGTGTATTCACGCGTGATTGCACACACATCAACATAACATTCAGCTTGTGACTACTTGGCCTATTATTCTATGTTGTATTTAGGGCTGGGCAACGATTAATCGCGATTAATCACATCCAAAATAAAAGTTTGTTTACATAATATATGTGTGTGTATAATTATTTTGCATACTGTATAAATACACACACATATGCATGTATATATTATAAATATTAAATATACTATATATATATGTTTATACATAATTTAGATTAACTACAAATATTTGATATATTAATAACACATTTTTCTTAAATATATACATGCACGTGTGTGAATTTTATATACAAAATAATTATACCCAGTACACACACACACATATTATGTAAACACAAACTTTTATTTTGGACGCGATTTAATACACAAAAATGGAAAACGCTCTCACAGAGCCGATTTGTTCATGAACGACACACCATTACTGTTTCCGCTGATGGTGGTTTATTTACTGTACGTTACTAGGTTAACAATACAACGTCATCCGCTTAAACAACTTGATGGAAACGCACATAATTCTGATTTTTTTTGTTGTTGTTGTTTTTTGCAAACTTTGAAAAGATTCGCCTCACGTTTGCATGGAGACCCAGCAGTTATTGCTCTACTAAATTCATCCCAAACCCTTCAGTTTTTTAAATACAGCTTTTCCATAACAAACCGTCTAGTATTGAGAAACCCTTTGTTTCTCTGTTTCAAATGTTTTGACATGAGACTCTTTGCAGGCCATTGATCTTACTTTTTAAGTTAACAGATATCATGTAATCAGGCTTGCTTACTTGCATGATTTCGACTGTCTAGAGTCACTCAGGATGTGTGCATGCGATTGGTTAATGTGTTTTATGTGGCTCTGCAGATTGGCTGTGTTTCCTGGCCTGTGTTTTTTCCTGGAAACATGTATAGACAAACCTCCAGCCAGCTACACAGCGAGACTTGGATACTATGGTTAGACCTATAGTGGCATATCTTAATTTACTTTCTCCCTTGAGCTGACTTTTCAGAATATTTAGAGAAGTCTTAGATATGAACTACCAGATGATTGTTTTTGGACCTCTCTCATTGCATCTTTGGACTCTATTAAATAGACCCAAGAGTTAGTATTTTTCCATTTTGCTTAAGAGGGACTTCTGCCAGTGCTAAAGTTAGTTACGTACAAACCTCTGTCCTAAAAGTTCTTAAAATATTGTATACTAGGAAAGCTGTTGTCATAAGAAAATCCCATTGGGTTTGTCCAAGGTATTTTCTGGCATGAAAAGATGGATCCAATCACTATGACCTGAATCATGTCTCATCTTAGTTCAAAAGGGCTGGATATATCTCTTCTTTTATCTTTTTTAGAGTCAGTCTCGTTTGCTTTCCTGTCTGTAGTCTCAGATCAATAGTGTTCTCAGTCTGATTCAGGCTAGTTTTCTTGAAATGGTTGGATCTTATGATGAGCAATATGGTTTGTAATGGTGTGATCAGCTCACATGACATTGTTTCTGTAGGGATAATGTCATCTAACAGCACACCTTTCTTTAATCTGCATTTCAAAACTCAGGTGCCCATGTTTCTTCTGCCTTGCAGCTGGATCTTTGTGCCAAGCAGGTTGCAACCGAGGTTTGAGCTCAACCAACTTGTGGAGTGTTGTGTCTAGTGGCGACCACGGTTTGGTGGGAACTCTGAGGTTTTGTCGAGACTGCGGCTGACAGTTTTCCCCCCGAGTGTGTTTGTCTGTGTGAGCGTGTGGCTTTGGCCGTCCTTTTGGTGTGTGTGTGTGGTCACGCTCGTGTAACAATTTGTGAGTTTGTGATGTGTATACTTTCCCTGACATTTTCAAGAGCATTCCCCTTTGGAGTTTGTGCCCAGGCTTATGGTGAGGAATGTTGTGAGGTGTTAGGGAGCATTCAAAAGTTTATTTTCAGTTGTGAACTATCTGAAAAGGAAGAACTAGGCAAAAGAGAATTTGCTGGGTTACTAGGTTGGGAAAATTTGTTTTTGCTGTCAGAAAATGCAGCAAATCTGTTTTTTGTGTCGCTTATATTAAACACTGCAAACAAACTATGGCTAATATCAAAGACATTTGTCTAATCTGTCAAAATCCTATTTATTGTAGTAAATCAGTATTTTTGGATTATTAATTTCAATGGACTAGTTACATATGATCCAATTCCTGTGCAAATCCTTGTTTCATGCTCTTTTACAGAGTATTTGTGACTATTTAAGGAATGCTTCACTACTTTCTTTGGCTAAACACAAAGATATTTTGAAAAATGTCAGTAACCAAATAGTTGATGGACCCAGTTGACTTCCGTAGAAAAAGATACTATGGAAGTCAATGGCTGTGTCTGAAATCTCCCACTACTCACTATATAGTGGAGTATATAGTGACTTCGCCATTTTGTCGTGCTGTCCGAATGTATAGTGATGATTATTATACCCTATATAGTCCACTTAATGTATCCCAGAATGCATTTTGAAAAGTAGCGTACAACCGATGGTCACTAACCCAAGCCCTACATACCATCATGTATTGCGCTGATCGTAATAAAGACGGACGGGCGACAGCAATGACGTAATCAGCGGCGCCGAGAGACGATCGAGTAGTGTCCGAAAGTGGTGTTTCTGTTATGCTGGTGAGCTCACTATATAGTGCTCTACTCCCTACCCCCTACATAGAGGGTGGGGAATAGTGGTTTGAGAGGAGATTTCGCACACAGACAATAGCTACCGTCAATTGTTTGATTACCAACATTCTTTAAAATATCTTCTTTTGTGTTCGACAGAAGAAAGAAACTCATACAGAGGGTAAGCGATGACACAATTTTAATTTTTGGGTGAACTATGCCTTTAATTCAGAACAGTGTCGTTTTTTTTCTGCCGAATTTATCATTTTATTGTTACATATAAAAACGTTTCCCTTTAATTGCTATAATGTTGCTGTTTCTTCATAGTTTGTTGTAGGGCTGTCAGAACGAATTCTGAAATTCGAATATAATTTGAATATTAAAAAAATCAAAACTATTCGAATGCTGAAGTTACTATTCGAATATTGTTTTTTTATGTATATTTAAAAAAAATGTCATCTCTTGTCTTTCTCGCTGCCTTGGCTCACACGCATGTTAAAATGAAATGCTTTTGTTTCGTCTGATGAGCAAAAAGGTTTTTGAATAACACAAGTTTGCACGTTATCCACGATGTATCATCAACATTACCATCAAAAATGGTAAATGTTTAAGGATGGAAAAGCGCCCCCCAAAGCACCCATGAAGCAAAAAACGCAAATATCTCAACGGATTTGTCGAGCACCTTGCTTGAACCGTCTAGTCGAACTGAAAAGAACGATTTAAGTTTCAGAATTTTTGGTGGTGTATTCGCGTGCGGAGATATTAGCCGAAAACCATCGGAAACGCTTCTACCATATTCAGCACGAATAAAATGTTTATTAGATGTCCCTCTAGTGGACAGAACGTGTAACAACAACCGCACGCACGCTATATAGTAGCATTGGCGATCCATAAGCCTGTGTAATGTCATAAATACTAAGAATAGGATGAATTTGAGTATTTAATATATTATTCGAATATTTAAGTAAATAAGGTATGGAATTCGAATAGTATTATTGAGGAAGATTGACACCCCTAGTTTGTAGTGGGTTACGTTTTCCAGAGTTCCGACTTTTAGTTTGGTCACCGTTTCAAAGTAGCTTCCCCAATCCAGCTTTTGTATTTTTTGAATTTGTCTTCTATAGATTCTAAAACTTATTTTTGGATGTATGTATTTTTTGTCACAAACATAAATCTGTGTGATTTTGTGACGGTGGCGCACCCCTTTCCCGTAATATGGTTGTAATGAAGACAAGTCACGGTTGAAGTGTGGGTTTTGTGTGTGTGTGCAGCACATAGTTTATTAGTGGGGCCCAGACCCCCCACATTCCAATTTTTATGGCTGCTGTCTGTGTTGCATTACACACACACACACCAGCCTACGCTCAAGGAGGAGGCACACACAAGTTCCTAATTCTCACAGTTGCGCGCTCTCTCCGTCTCTTGAGCTGCCATCTTTGTGGTGACGCCACTTTGACTCGCTCCCACTTTTATTTTTATGCAACCAATTTATTTTTGCAGGCAGGATCCAGTGCCGGTGCAGTATGGCTGGGAATAGAGACAGAGAGGAAGAGTGACAGTGTTCATGATTGATACTACATACTGCGCAGGTTCGGTCTGGGCTCCTGATCTGAGTCACGGAGGTCTGCGTGGAGGAGAGAGTGCTTTCAGAACCTGTCAGTGGGTTTCTGATTCCGTGTAGGCCACTGAATGTGGCGGTGGAACTTTCAGCCACTTTTGCAGAACAGTGGAGCTTTAAAGGCTAAATTATTTGCGAAATGAACGTTTTTCAGTGGCATTCTGAGGTCTAGTGGCGCTTAGGTGATTTCCAGACCCTTAAACCATGTGGTTTCAAGTAGAACGCCCTATAAAGTCGTGCCGGCTTCAGTGGGACATTTAGCCTAATTCTAACTTCGTCGAGAGCTAGTGACTGTGACTGACATGTGGCTATGCATAGTTTGCGGAGGCCTGATGTCTGTGTGCTAATGGAAAGCTTGTAAATGAAAGGCCCATTAGCAGAGAGGGAAAGGATTGGCGAGGGTTTCTGGTGCTGCAGTCTTGGCCCGGGGTGGGAGAGAAAACAAGGAGCGACCGTGGAGACGGCGTTCTAATCCCACAGCTGGAGCCACGCCGTGTGCCGCCAGCAACTGTGTGTGTGCATGTGCGCTCGTCTTTGGAGGAAAATGAAAGTGAAGACTGAGTCTAGAGACCTAACCACAACACAGAACTTGAAAAGAGGCAATCTATTGACTTCTCGTTCTCTGCCCCACACCACCACCTCTTTTTCCACTCCATCATGTGCTTGATCTCTTTTATGATTTTACGTTCTTGCTCGTTCTTAATTCCAGATGGGTGGTATCGGCGTCGAACGCGCAGTGCTCTACAGTCATTGTTGTACTCCTCGAAATAGTGTCTAGGAAACTACGTAATTCTACACACTGCAGGTGGAAAGTGGAATTAAAGTCAACATGAAATCAAGATCGTATTTACTTTCCTAAATGCGCACCACTGGTCGTGATGTGCTTGAAGTTTTCTCATCATTTTTTTCAACTTAAGCTATAAGATATGGTTAGTCAATTACTAAAGTTGACTAGCTTATCTAGATTTTTTCTTTATAGATTTCACATTTAGAGTTGGTTCATGCATCTTTCTAGAACAGACGGCTTTGGTCATTGCAATTGCTTTTTGAGCATTGCGTTTTTAAGAATATATTGCATTAAAACACTTTAAAAACTTGAATTAAAAGAGCCAAATGTTTGTAGTGCTCTCACCTAATAATAATACATTTTATTTAAGGCGCCTTTCATGGCACTCAAGGACACCGTACAAAATAGAATAAAAAAGTCAGTAAACATTCAATCCAGTACAGCAAGAAATATTAAATCACATGTAAGCTTGCCTAAACAGATACGTTTTAAGTAAGAGACTAGAACTGTTGTGAACTTCAACCGGAAGAGAGTTGACACCCAAAAATTTAACCTAATTCGACAGAGGAACAGAATTTCCATAGAAGAAATATTTGACCGACTTATTGTATTTTTAGAACCAGCAAGAAGAATTTCTGTTTTACTGCTGTTAAAGTTTAGAAAATAACTCAAAAAACAAATTTGTTAATTCACTTAAACACTCAACAAGAGCAGAAGAGGGAAACTTTGAAGAAGGTTTAGAAGACAGGTAAAGTTGGGTGTCATCTGAATAACAATGAAAATGACTCATATTTCCTAAAAATGCTGCCAATAGGTAAACGATAAATAATAAATTAAAGAGAACCCTGGGGTGCTTTTTAACCCTAGGGGAACCTAGATGCTTTTTGAGCAGTTTTGCCCTATTATTTTTTAATATTTTGATTGTAAAATTGTTGGCAAATTTCATTTTCATGTTGACTATAAAGTTAAGATGCAAGTCGTTGTCGTTGCCTGCTGTGGTCGGTCGTTAACGGGGGAGGTTGAACGCACCAAACGTTGCCTCCAGGGTCCCCATGGAGATATTCAGACACCTAGTCTCCTGTCTCTCTCACACTCGTTCACTTTTCTTTAGACATTCCACAACACACACACACGCTTCTCAGCCAGGTCACACACATACAATCTAGAGAATCACCTGGGGCCCAGATGACTGTCTCCAAGTCAGCCATTGGGTTTAATGGTGCTTTCTTGCTGTTGATGTGGACCAATCACAGCTCTCAGCAGGGTGCCAGGGCTTCAAATCAGACAATCACATTGCCATTTCACTTTATCAGACGTTGCATCATTGGCAAAATGCAAGCTTAGGTTTACTTCAATGCTGGCTCCACCCGCTACTTCAAATACGGCACTCAAGGTTTGAATGATGCTGGTATGACAACTATTTTTTCTTTACTAAATCTATGAGTCAACATTAGGTAACTCAACTGATTTTGCATATCAGTTGAATGCCCATCCCCCAATTGACTGGTAAATCTCACAATAGGGTCATCAACTGAGAATGTCTTCAAACATGTTGCAACAAGTAGCTGAGCTTTGTGTTAAATGCTATCTTTTAGACATTGTTGTTGCAGAATTGTCTTAAATCCTGTTTTCGGCATCTTGGAAATTGCAGGGTTCATCAGCGAATACGCCTCAAAAACTTGCAAGGTTTTGCATTGCTTCAAGGGGTAAGTACGGCGTCCATCGCAAGTAGCAGCCACGTGGAAATGTCAGTAATAGAACAATGATCTCCGACAACTGGATGAGGAAGAATCAGAATCAAAGCCCACAACTAGGAGGGAACACCGTAGAGGATTTAGTAAGCTGTCTTCTGAACAGGCCAATAATAGGGAGGGCAGTGAACTGGCGAGACAGACGCAAACCATGTTTATCGCTCAGCTAAGTCGGTTTAAGTTTGTGTTGCTGTTTTCGGCCACTCTTGAGAAGAGTTCCCCTGGTCAGTCCTGCCCAACCCTGTATAATTTGGCATAGGCAGGGTGATGGCAGTTAAAATTAGCTGCTCTGAACGAGCTTTGAGCATCAAGGAGAAAACGCTGAGCTTGATGATTGTAGCCAGATTCAATCTGGCTGACTTCCACCTGCCCTCTAAGACCAGAAGGCTGAGGTTCTCACTTTAACATTACCTTCCACGGGTGTTGCTGGTTTAGAGCATCTCGGCTTTAAAGGGGAGGTCAACCCAGAATTGAAAGTCCTGTCATTAATTACTCGCCCTCTCTTCATTCCAAACCTGTTAGACCTTTTCTTCTGTGGACTTATAAAAACTGTCCATACAATAAAAGTCAAACATTCTTCAAAAAGTCTTCCTTTTTTCTTCAGGTTTGGAATGAAATAAGGGTGAGTAATTGATGACAGATTTTTTGGGTGGACTAAAAAGAACATCCACCTATGTATATGGCTGATCTTTGTGGCATAGACGTCTTATCAGGGAGGGGGTGGTCCTTATCCTGAACCGGTATCTGGAACTGGGAAAATCAAGCAGATCTGCACTGGTTTTCCTCTGATTGATCTTTTTTGCCCATGACTAAGTGCGAACAGAAGTGGGGGAAGGAAAAGAAATCGGTTAAAAGTTCATGTAGAAGTGGCTCCCTGCAGGAGATAAATCCAGGATGAAAGCTCCACTGTGATAAGATATTAGAAACCCACGTCTTGCTGATAAAACGTAATGCCACTATCACCCTTGCAACCTCGGCGATCCTAATGACTTTTGCTCGGCTGCCTGAGCGAAGGCCACTGGAGTGTGTGATTTAACACTCTGATGAAGAGAACATGAGGGCTGGGAGACTTTTAAGATTAAATCGTGGAGATTTCACATTACCAGTGAACTAGAGAGGTTGCCGTTTTCGGCTTTTGCACTAGTAAATCATGTTTCTAATATCTTCCATTGGAGGGATTTAACTTTTTGTTTTCTTTGAGGAATAATGCGGGTACAATTTAGGTTTCCTATTGATTTATCCTGTACACTTATATTTTTGTTCCGTCAAGCATATAATTGTTTCTTATAATAATGTTTTGAAGTTAAACTCAAATTTCTTACACTGTGAAAAATCTTGATATTATATTAACAATTAAAAATAAACTGAAACTAAATTTCGTTTTACTGTACAACGAATCAAACAACAGGCCATAAGCTTTGCACTTTTGTACACTTGAGTATTTAAACATTTGTTTTCTAAAGCAAATCCAAATGAATGCTTCGCTGGCATTGAACTTTTGTACAGCTGATGTGTTGATTTTATAGGGATGCCATGGGATCCCACTGTTCATGTTTCATACCAGCAAGTTTTGGAACAGTGCACATGCAGAAAACTGTATCGTAGTCCTCAGAAAAGTAAAAAAATGCAGGTATTATGTTCATTTTACATATTGAATTGACATGCTTCTCATCTGAATTTGTGTGAATGTGTGTCATATGAGGTACAAGATGTAGGCTAATGTTTCAAAGGTTTTTGTGATTGTCGCTGGCCTGGTTAGCGAGTACACGCGCAGTTCATGAGACCTGCACAGGCCTGTTGGTAAGGATTGTTTGGCAGACGGCCGTCGCAGGCTGCTCCTCATGCTCGGCAGTCCTCACATAGCAGGAAAATTGGCCCAGAAATGCACCCTGCCTGACCATTTATGGTTGATTTAATCATATCCCTACGAGGAACTCCCCTGTGACGCGTCTGGTTTCTGTCTGGGCAGAGTTGGCCGTCGCACTGTGGCGTCCCGGACATCTGGAGCCCTGTCTCCACCGCCGTGTGCCGGTAACTGGAGTTTTGGTCTCTCTGGTGTTGACATGAAGATTGTAGACATGAAAATAACAGCTACTAGATGTTTAGGTTATGGAGCCACAGCTGTGAAAGTATTAGACATGGCTAATGGCTCCTCCTTGGCGACGGCGTTTGGGACACAAGGTACTCTTCAGCTTCTGCCTGGGTGGGAAATACCCACACGATGTTACATGGGTGGCTAAATGACCTCGCACTTTGCAGAGGATAACGCGTGTAAATGAAATCAAACACTTGATCCCTTTGCCCTCAGTTCTCTTGTATTTGGGTTAAAGTGTTCCCAAAACACCTGTCCAAGTGCGCAATATCACACACACTTTAGATCAAGGAGACTGATTATCCGTATTGTGACTATAATGTAGACTGTTGGGACAGGGTGCTTGTTGCATTATTTTCATACTGCTGGGTTAGTGTAGTCTACGGTGTTGTGCAAGAATGCAGATGCTTTAACGTTTTTCGTACAGATTTTTTATATTAATTCGGTGTTGGTTAGGTTTTGTTTGAATTTTAACGGTTCCAGTTCTGCTTATCCATTCCTAATTTCGATTCCAAGAAGGTAAAAAATGTAGATGTCATCTGCAAGTTTTATTTCTAAACATTACATTTAAAAAAAAATCAACAGGCTAATAAAGAACACTTACAATTACAAAATTTGATTAGAAACAAACAAATTACCAATCTCTCTAAAACAACTGGACATAATAAATATATATACTATATAGTAAGTGTATAGTACATGTATTCGTCCCGAACTGTACAGTTCAGTGCATGGTCGCACAACGAATACATTCAGTAACATGCGATCAACACTCCAATCCAGAAGGGGGCGCACAATGTAATGCAACCCCCAGTTAAAAGCACTGAAGAAGAGAAAGATATGATCTGTATGTTTACATCTCTCAACCAATGTTTGAACTGCGGAAAGATACCAATAAAACTTGAGAATAATATCTCATGTAGCATTACATTTACTTCGCCATTTAATGTCGGCAGCAGGTTGGTTCGCTAGAGAAATTAACTTTAGAGAGAAGCATGTTTACTTGACCTGTGTTCTAAAGTTATGACATCCATTCCTCTGGAGCCCCTTTTCCACCAAAGCATTTTGAGAGCCGGTTCGGAGCCGGTGCCCGCGCGCGAACCAGTTCTTTGTGTTTCGACAGCCAAAGAACCGGTTCGCGGCCGCGAGAACTGGTTCCAAAGCGGCAC
>JAOTRC010000045.1:21611689-21622636 GCA_027497675.1 Cyprinella lutrensis
TATATTGTAGAAATAAAACACTTTATACACAAATGTCAAAAAAGTTACTCGAATCAATGACTGGTATTAATAAAGATTCATTCTTACAGATCATAAACTAAAAAAAGTTGGGTTAGGGTTTAGTTACTCTTTAAATCGCAAACTTTTGAAGACGGGTTTAAAAGTGCAAGTTCTTCAAGTGTCCACTTTGATCCAAAACCCGAGGTCCAAGTCCAACCCAAGACCTGGGGCCAGCTGCATAAACTTAGCCACTATGTTAAGACTGTATCTTAAGAACTAGTTTGACCATTTTGCAGTTAACCAAGAAGTGATCAGTTAGTCATTGTGATATTTAGAATGTTTGCAATATAGGCTATATTGTGATATGAAACCAATTTCACCTGAAGATTTGAATAGCTTTTTAAGATTTAACAATTCTAGGTTAATTGGGGTGATTTTGTAGGGTAGTACACCTGCATAGAAAAATAGTGTACAAATTTCAAGGATAGATATGCAATGGGGCAAAGATACAATAAGCGGTGCTTTTTTTCAGGTAGGCCTAAATCAGTATTCAGATACAGTAAATGAATAATCAAATGTAAAATAACATAGTGCACAGTCTACTTCACTATATAAATTAAATATAATTAATCTGTGAATCACATGTCTTACAAACCGGGGGTCAGCAAGCCTGGATCACAGATCAACTTCGATCCATATACTTCACAACGGATCGCAAACATCGTGATATCGATGATAAAATGATATCCTGCAGCCTTACTTTTGAATATTAACAATAATATAAACGTTTTTGTTATTTGAGGTGCAACATAAAGCTGGTGAGCGGCTTATCTACTTGGAATTGCTTGCCCAAGCATAAAATCGATGTACTGTTGCCAGATATCGATTACAGAAAACTAAAACTAAACAATCTAAATGCAGTTGATATCAAACTAAGCAACTAAATCAAACTAACGAAAATTAAACCATAATTGTATTTTTTGTTTTTCCTCAGATAAAACAATTTGTGAAAATCCACGGAAAATATTCTCCCACATTTTGACAAATGATAGGCTACATTGTCTGGCAACATGGCTTGGGTCTCGGGTCTAGTTTTCTTGGGTCTGCCTCAGGTCGATTTTTTTTTTATTTTTTTATTTTTTTTTTTTTAAACTGAATGCTTGTTGGGACGATTTGGGACGTTTAGTCAGGTACAGATCTCAGGACCCTAGAAGACCCCTAATGTGTTGAGTAAAAATAAATACATAAGTAAATATAAGTCATTTCGAGTGGAGTGATGTCAGTATAAAACCCAGTCCAGTCAGTGGACTGGACAGACAAAAACTGAGTGCACCTTTAAATAGAATCTTACATTATTTACACTTTGTGTTATCTTAAATGCATTGGAATAGTTTAGTGACAAAACCTATACTCACATACATGCCCAGGCAATATAAGTCTTAACAGGTCTTAATAAAGTGTTTTATGATATAATTTTCTTACTGAAGGTAATATACTGCATCAGATTTGCATATTGCCTGCAAACTTGTCTTACAGTGCAAATGGCAGTGTGGTTACTGTGGGTTCTGCTCACAAGAATGGGACAGTTTTGCACTGCGGACCTGTAATGATCTGTTACATATTTGTCAATTCGAGCATGCATTGGTTCATCAAAAGAGGTCATTCATGTCCCTGACATTTAACCATTAATATAAATTAGATACACATCCTTAATTTAATGAAAACCTGCAGGACTCAGTCATATTTTATAGTCATAAACCCTGCATGCAGTTTTTTGAGATATTCAAAGCTTCAATTAATTCTCATTTGACTACACTGGATTATTTGTAATCTGTATTTAAACTGGGTTGTAGCTTCATCCAAGTGTCTAAATATATTTATGCAAACATTAATGTTGATAAAATATCTCAATTGGGTTTTAAACACAATGCACTCTGTAAGTTTGGATGATGAAGGAAAGGTGTTTTGGTAGGAGGAAAGAATGTGTAAGTAGTAATGTGTATGGATGGTATTGTACATCGAGATGTTGTAGTGCTGTGACAGGAAGTGAGGACTGTAGGGGTGGATTGCCTTTGTAACGAATGTAAAAAGGTCATTTGAAAGAGCGAGCGAGAGAGAGCCTTAGAGTCACAGAAATACCACTGAACAAGGAATTCCCCCGCCTCCTCCGATCCAGCCAAAAAACCAAAGTGTGTGTGACTTGTCTGGGCAAGCATTTTTCTTTGTATTCCGTCTTTGTGAAAGTGTTTAGTATTAAGCTGTGTTATATCCACGTTGTAAGGCTATGGTATACGTATAATATCACTCTTATTATTTTAGATTAGGCAGCACTAAACTTAAAACATTTATCTCCTCGCACTTACTTGTTTTTTTAATTACGCTGTATTCTATACTCCCTATTCCCTATATGGGGATTGTAATTCTGAATAATAAACTGATCCATCTCATGTGCTGTGTTTTATTACAGGGTTTAATTAAAGAAGGAAAGGATATCGCAAAAAGGAAGAGGCTTGTACAAGAACAGAAGAAAAAGACAGAAAAGGGGCGGGATGCAAGAAGGAAACAGAGTGGAAGATATCGATAGGCTGGGACTTGCAGAAAATCAGGAGGATTAGAGACTCTCTTTGAGCAAAAAAATAAAAAATGAAGCCCATTAAAAAGCAAGGAAGGCGGTCGCCCCCCTCCACTCGTGCCAAGGGAGTTAAGAGGATGACGGTGGATAGTAGCCCACAGGAAGAAAAAAGAGAAACTGAGGAAATACCCCAAATTTCAACTACCTCTCCCAAGAGACATATCTCCTCAAATTCTGACTCATCACAGGACGGGCCTCTGAGAAGAAGTAGGTCTCCAGAAAAGGAGGGGATCCACAGTGATGGGGTCCTCAATATAGCAGTGGATTTCGGGAAGACGGATGAAACCCCCGGGAACTCCAAGTCTGGTGGAACACAGAGTGACAGCAACAGTAGCACGACCAGTGCCAGCAATAGCCCCAACCCTTCCTCTAATCGTAAGACAGCCACTTTTAAGGCCCGCGTGCCCAAGAAGAAGTACACTTCGGAGCACTGTGCCGGACATCATGGCAATGCCAACACTCCCAGCACACCCCCACAGAGCAGCAGCAGCTCTCACAATAGTACTGGTGCTAACCAGGTCCCAGCTGCCTCTTCTGCACACACAGACCTACACAGTCAAAGCCAGCAGGCTGTGGACAGCATCACTGAGTATGGGCACAACAACATAAAGGGGCCCACAGGAAGAACTTCAGATGAGTGCGGAGAGAAAGATGGGACGAGCGTATCCAGCCCACAGCGTTGCTCTTCAACCGATACAGCCAGTGAACACTCGGCCGAACTTGACGTAACAGCTTCAGGATGTGATTCTCACTCCAACTCTCAAAAGACACAAGCACATAGCACAACACCATTACAGGAGAGCCTGTCATCCGGGTTAGCCGGAGTCCTCGCTAAAGGTCTTAAGAATCAGAGAGTTCTGGCCCGACAGGGTCCCAGATTAGGAGAAGGCTGGCCTCACGATCGGGGTCGGGGAATGTCAGGAGTGTTTCGCACTGGTGTCGTACGGAGAGTTAGTGAGGCGCATGGGAGTGTGGAGGTGCAGCTAAATGGAGAAAAGACCATATGCAAGTACCCTTTTCGAGTGGCTACTGATTCAGTTGATCTCATTCTAGATGCGCCACCTCCTGGTGTTGCCCCGGTGGCTATAGGCACACAAGTTTGCGTCCCCTTCAAAGGTGATGATGAGGGCAGCGAGGGAGCCCAACAGTGGTACCGAGAAGGTATAATCACTCAAGTAGATCAACATCCAGCTGTTTCTTTCCCATACCGTGTCCAGCTACGGGAGGAACTGTCTGATGAGAGAAAGGAGAGAAGAGCTGAAGAGGATGATGGAAGGGCCATCAGTGCTCAAGCCGTTTGGGTGTCACGACAAAATCTTCGCCTCCTGGTTCCTCCTTGGGACCTAGAGCCACCCCAGCCCGCAGAGCCAGGGATTGATGGGAGGAGGGTAAGAGAACGAGAATGGGAGGAAAGAGAGGACATGGAGGTGTTTCGACTGACGGCGCTTAAAGTTCAGAGTTTGTTGCACCCTGTACCTTTCACCTCATCCCATTCTTCGTCTTCTGCCGTTAACACTGCCATCACGTCTGTATTCAGTGTAGCCCCAAACAGAGACTATGATCACCACAGAGAAAAGGATCAGGTGAGAGACCTGCATATGCACTTAGAGAGAGAAAGGGAACAAGATCGAGAAAGGGAGAGGCACAAGCATCATCCTCTAAATCCATCCACCCCAGAGGAGGACTTGGAGGTCAGCCGTATCAGCAAAGCTCTTGGTGTTTCTTCTCAGCATCGGCACATTCTTTCTAAACCAAACTACCTCAGCCCCGGGAGAGGGCTTAGCACCCCAATTGCACCCCATCTTCCCCTTGCTCCTCACCCAAATCACCCCCCTATGCTCCTGGGCCTAGATTCAGCATCAGGTGCTGCAGTCATCTCCTCCACACCCCAGCTGCCTCCGTTGCCTCCAAGCTCTTCTCGAGGCTCCCTGAACAAGACCCCGAGCTCCAACTCGCATGGTGCTTCAGGGGGAGGCTCTGCATCCTCGTGCTCCTCGACACGTTCCCGCACACCCCTCACCGCCGCTCAACAGAAGTACAAGAAGGGCGACGTGGTATGCACCCCTACTGGCATCCGCAAGAAGTTCAACGGCAAGCAGTGGCGCAGACTGTGTTCACGTGAAGGCTGCTCAAAGGAGTCACAGCGGCGCGGCTACTGCTCACGGCATCTCTCCATGCGCACCAAGGAGATGGAAGCCGGAGGCGGGGTGGGCCGAGAAAGAAGTGGCGCCAGTAGCACGGGCACTCTCACTCCTGACCTTCGATTAGGTGGACGCACCAGCAGCGAGTATGACTGGGACGACAACTCACGAGACAGCAGTGAAGCAAGCAGTCGTGGCGGGGACTCTCGACCACGTCTGGTGATGACTTCTCTCATACCGCAAGAACTGCCTCGTGAACTATCCCGCTTTGACTTTGATGAGTGCGAGGCTGCAAATATGCTGGTCTCACTTGGCAGCTCTCGCTCATGCACGCCCTCATTCTCGCCTGTATCCAATCAGTCACCATTCTCCCCTGCACCTTCCCCCTCACCCACACTATTTGGCTTCCGCCCAGCTAATTTTAGCCCCATCACAGCACCTTCAACTCTGAACCCTCGCCGCCATCGTCACCCCAGTGGCACAAAGATGCCGGGCACCCCTGGTACAGAACGTGAGCGCCACATCTCTGGCATTGTTCCCACTTTTCAGACCAACCTCACGTTTACCGTGCCTATGAGCCCTAGTAAACGCAAGTTGGATGCCCCACACCCCCCACTGCCCAGTGCATCGGACTATGCGAAATCTGATCCCCAACACAATGACCCCAGCATCAGCCTCCACGCAGCATTCAGGGTTCTTTCCCCCCAAAGCCAGCCTACCACCCCATTCCCTCGACAAAGGAACATCACAAGTCGACCCTCATCATCTGCTGCCTCCACTCCACCCCCAATGCTGGTTTCTCCCACACCACCCTCACCCCTGCCTCAAGATCCACGTCGTATCGTTCCCCTACGCGATTCGCCTGTCATTGTTCGCAACCCAGATGTGCCGTTGGCAAAATTCAGTGACAGTCCCCTGACCCGTAGAGTAAGCTCACGCTCTAGGGAGCACAGCCAGCCTCCTCACCATGCTGTGGGTCTCCAGGCCCCTGTTCCCATTAACGGCGCTGCCACCAACGGAGCCGTTCTCCTCCGCAATCCTGCTCCCACCTTAGTCCTGGTGACCTCCTCTCAGTCGTTGACACCTGTGGCTCCTGGACATCCCACACATTCAAACTCTTCCACTTTAAATGTGTCCACCTCTAATGCAAACTCTGGACCTGCCCTGGCAATATCTGGCTCAGGAAGTAAAGAGCAAGAGAGGAAATCAGGTGGCCATGCAGATGCAGGTGGTGCTCTTCCACAGCCTGTGGCTTGTCATCCTTCACCCACAGCCCTGTTGCCCCTCATCTTGCCAGCCGAGTCCCCTCATCCTGCTCCTCGCAAAGACATCATCATGGGACGACCTGGCACCGGTAAGTGTCATGAAAGATACGTTAAAAAACAATTAGAACACCAATTATTATTGACAATTACTACTTATTATTGATCACCATAGTCATCCACAGAGTTTTGGTTAAACCGGACTGTTCAATGGTTTAGGGTAAAATAAGGTGTAATATACATATATTTTTGTTTGATAAATTAAAGGGGTCATGAACTGCATTTTTTTTTCATTTTATAATTTTCTCTGAGGTTTTTACATCGAAAATAATCATAATTTAGAAGTAATAAGCTATTTTCTATCCTGTTTTTGACCCTCTCTTTCGATCACTCCATTTTGATGGGTGTGCCACACTCAAGACTCGGAAGTAAACGCCCACTGCTATGATTGGGCAACAATTTTGCATTTTAAAATAAGTAAGTACTTGGAGTTACCCGTTATAACTGACAAAGGATGACTTTGTTTCGTGTAAACCGAATTATGAATGAATGTACCATCTTATATCGCACTGTCGTTCCCATAGGCTATTCATAGTTCATCCTTTACGATAAAGTGAAAAACGTACACATTCTCATTTGCGGTGTCGTGTTCTAAATGATACGTGTTGTTATGTCTTACTGATGGCACCTTAATCACATAATTACCACTCTGACCAAAGTGCGCATGTGCTCGAACGTAGACGGATGCAGTGTTTTGTTCACAGAACTTTTTGAATGAACTCTGAAATTATTCTAAAGTTTTCTCTTCCAAATCACTAAACTCTCTCAACACAACTCGTTGCGCAGTCTCTGCTCCATGCTTCATCTAGACATGATCAAATGAACAGTGTCTTACTGATGCTATCTGACTGGAACTTCGCTAAAAATTTCACCCACGCTTTCTTAATGTCAGGGTCTCAAGGAAGGCAATGCAAAGGCTGTGTTTTTCCACAACTTGGCACTGCAAAGCGTCTTGTAATTTTATTTCTGGAGTAATCCCGTTTGCATCTCTCTCGCATTTTGACGCGCTAATCAGTGGGCGTGGCTAAAGAAGCAATGATATAAAAGTAGGTATTAATCTCCTGCAGAGTAACTTTTTCTCGCATCATGATGTAATAATAATATAACAAAATCCAAAACGAGTTGTTTTCTGACCTTGGTTTCAATAAAAGCTGTTTTTGGACTAAAGACGAAGTTTTGAGTTTTGAAACTTAAAGGATACTTTTATAGCACAATGCCTTCTTATGTAAAAGATCAAGTACATTTTTATTTCTCAATTCATGACCCCTTTAATTTACTCAGCAATGCATTAAATTGGTCAAAAGTGACAGAAAATATGTATAATGTTACAAAAACATTTCTTTTTCAAATAAATGCTGTTCTTTTGAACTCTCTAAATCCTGAAAACAAATATCACGGTCAAAGTTCTTTCTCTGCCTAATTGTTTTCTCCTGAAAAAGATTCTCATGCGTGTCTCTAGTTTTTCGGAGAAGATCTCAAAATGTCAACACACTTTGCTCAGATCTCCCGAGATAACAAAGTCAGTTTCAATGTTCTTTCCACATCGATCTTATCTATATTAATTTTCTGCTTAGTTTGTTTATATTTTATTAGTGCGAAAGAGGAAAAAAAATAAATAAAGGTTGGATTAATTTGTGCTGGCTAGAAGATGGAGGACACCAACAAACTCTTTCTATTTCCTATTACACTGGCAAACTGTAAAAATAAGGGGTGCTCAGATCAACTTTGGTATGCTGGTCAGCAGCAGGTGTGTTTGGGTGTGTGTAGTGAAGAATGGTCTGTACTTTCAGGGTCAGTGTTTCTTTAGACAGTTGCAGCATGTCTGAAATGCTGCACAGGAACTTGCCCAGACATGCACGGCTAGAGGGTGATTGGACCTCCCTGATACACACGAGTACTTCATTTGAGATATACATTTCACTGAATGACAGATGACTAGGACATGTTACACACATTCTTAGTGTCACCATTCATTGATGCACAGACATATGTATATGAATGGCTTTCATTCAAGTTCATTCTGACACAGAGAGGTGCTGTTTCAACAGTTCCCTCTTATGCGAACAGAAATGTAGGTTTTCCACAACAATCATGTGTGTGTGAATATATATATATAAAAGGTTTCTCTGTTTCTGCATTTAGTTTGGACCAACGTGGAGCCCCGCTCTGTTCCAGTGTTTGCGTGGCATTCATTGGTTCCTTTTCTGGAGACCAGCCAAACAAAAATGTCCACGCAGCCTGCAGATGGCCAAACACTTGTAAATCAGAGCAAAGGTAACATTTGATATGATTTGACATTGCAACATGTTCTTGTATGACTGCATAGAATATTTACAAAATTGCATTCAGAATATACACTGTTTTACTTTTGAAACTGAATTAACTTGCAGAACCTCGTTGTGGAGTCGCCCTTGTTACTGAAGGACTTGTTGACCATCCAGCAGCACCAGAGAGAGGTTCCCCATCTTGCCCCCCTCCTTCTGCTGAAGACCCACCCGTGGAGAGAGGAGGCGACAGCGAGACCGAGAGTGATGCTGACGACCTGTAAATATCCGTTTACATCTACATTTGCAGTGTATTAATAGTCGTGGGCGAAACAAATTTTTTTTTTCAAATAAAATCTTCCCCCATAAAATATGGGTGTTATGATATAATAATTATGAACCAATTATCATTTAGTTTTTTTAAATGTAATCTGCCTATATCGCCCACACCTTTCAGCCGCAGCCAAAAGTATTGGCAGTGATATACATTTTGTGTTCAGTATTTGTAGATAATTTTTTCACGTTTCTATGGGATACTGGGAAATGATGATAAGCACTTCATTAGTATTAAAGGAGTAGTTCTATTTAAAAAAACAAAGCAAAACTTGCTGATAATTTACTCACCCTCATGTCATCCAAGATATCCATGTCATTCTTTCTTCTGTAGAAAAGAAATTAAGGTTTTTGATGAAAACATTCAATGGGACTTCAATGGGAACCAAACGGTTCAAGGTCCAAAAGACAGTTTCAGTGCAAACGAACTCGTTTATCAAAATGAACGAATCTTTTTTCGTGTCATTAGGTTCATTCAACGAACGAACGAAATGAAGGAGTTGACTCGGGAAAAGATTTGTTCATTTTGATGAACGAGTTCGAACAAGAGAGTCACGAACACACATCACAGAACAGAGCAAGGCAACCATTTGAGTTTATAAAACTTAAACTTTGTTTTTTTTTTTTTTAAATGAGGGATTGTTTCGCTTGATAAGACCCTTATTCATCGCTTGGAATCGTTTAAAGCCCTTTGAACAGTTTGCAGTTCATTCTGAAACTTTCTTTTGGACCTTGAACCGTTTGGTTCCCAATGAAGTCCATTACATGGAGAAAAATCCTGGAATGTTTTCATCAATAAAACATTTCTTTTTGACTGAATAAAGAATGACATGGATAAAAATTAGTAAATTATGTATTTTTTTACTGAAAAACCAAAAAAACTTTCAAAATATGCAAAGAATCAGTATTTACAGTGTTGACCCTATGCAATTCTCTCTGGCATGCTGGATATCAGCTTCTGGCCCAAATCCTGACTGATGGCGTTGTATTTCAGTGTAATGATCTCTTGTGACATGTTGCTCCATCATGTTGGAAAATGCACAGATTATCCCCAAATTGGGAGAAGTTCCTCTTTCAGGGTGTTTTGTTACCATTGTTGATTCATGGCAGTGTTTTGAGCGGAAGTGTAGGAGAGTTTACTCCTTTAGATGAAAAGCAACCCCACAAATGAATGTTCTCAGGATGCTTCACTGTTGCCACGACACAGGACTCATGTTAGCGTTCTACTTTTCTTCCTCAAACAATTGATTTTTCCAGATTTCCCAAACAGTCGTAAGCAAGCTTCATCAGAGAAAACCCCTTTGCACCAGTCTTCAGCTGTTCTATCCTTGTACTTGCTGCTTTTCCTTTTCTTCACACCCACCTGCTGCCAATATTGAGTAAGCTCTGCACTGGTAGTGACATGATTGCGTAGATGAATCATCAGGAGGAGACGGTCCTGGCACTCTGGCATGTCCTGAAGTCTTCTGCGGTTGAACCTATTTCCTTGAAGTTCTTGATCCAGTAAATTATACTTTATGTGCAATATTCAGCAGCAATTTCCTTACGAATGACGAATGTTGATCGCTGCACATCTTTCTTTGGAGGCAACAATTGTATCAATATGATAGTGAATTCACCTGACTTGGTACTTGATCACACTTCCCATGTGCTGATGACGTGATTAGTGTTTTCACTGAAAATGGTCATATTTGCGTTTTTGTATTGAAGTTCATTTTGCTTGGCCAATGAAGCTTTTGGCAATGATTTAAAATGTATTCGCTCACTCTGCGCAACAATCTAGAAACAATGTGAATCAACAGCACAACAACGAAGCACAAAATGTACGTCACTGCCAACACTTTTGGCTACGGCCATATATATACAATGTACATTGTTAAAAAGGCCACCCCTAAAAACAAAATTGATATCCACCTCTATACAGTATTTTGAGACAAAATTACATCTGATTCTTTTTTGCACACTTAATTCTCACTTTTTAAAAATCTTTTTCAGGTTTTTTCCAGTAGCTCAAGACTCTGCTCCATCCATCAGCCCAGTGAAAAGGCGTACACAGTCTCTCAGTGCACTCCCAAAAGATGTTGACAAGAAGGTAACTTTCAGTCTTCTATTCCTTTTGGTGTCTTCATTCTGAGGTTTTGTCCTAATTGGCAACAATAGTGACATACAATATGGAAATGGTAACGCTTCCTTTTACAGTCCAGTTACCCATGTAAATACTATGTACTTATTTTAGTAACTACAATTACTAGGTA
>JAOTRC010000045.1:22028739-22038878 GCA_027497675.1 Cyprinella lutrensis
ATCTCCTTCATTGTATTAACTCACTTTTTCCAGTTCAATCAACTTAAAATTAAGGCAACCAGGTTACTTACTTTTTTTTAAGTTAAAACAACATTTTTTTTACAGTGCTGTACAATTTGTTTAGTTATTCATTTTATTGAGTTACGATGAGTAAAAGTCTATGATATTTGACCAAAATAGTTCTTTAAATCAAATTTGTTCTAGTTTAATTAACCTTTCTTGTTCCCCACGAACCACATCAATCCAGCGCATTGTTTTGTCAGTCGGCTGTTTGAAAGACGACAACTCTGGAACAATCATCCCTCAGACGCCAGCGATTGGCTGCGAGCACCTCGGGAAACAACTTCAGCGGGATTTTTTTTTTTTGGGAGCGAGTGATTGATGTTGTAAGAGAAGAGAGGTAAAGAACGAGAGGGCAAGGCCTCCCCTCTGGGCTCTGATTGTGAATGACCTTTCTCTTCAACTTGTGTGGGTGAAACACGCTCAAACCCAGCCCGATAAACACCAGGGTTAATTACGGTTAGCAAACCACACCGCGCAGGAGCTGCTCTCTTCCGTGGGGAATATTTCACTCTCACAGGAGGGATAAAAATACAGACTTTCACATCGGTAAGCTCAAGGTAATGACATTTCATTGTGGCTGTTCGAGCAGAACCACTTACAGGCATATGTGAAAAGGGCATGGAAATCAAATATGTACTAAAGCTTCAGATGTTCAAATTATTCCCGTGGAACCGCTCGAATTCATTTCAATGGTCTTGACGGCTTCATCGCTCCACTGTTCATGCCATGTTCGCTTTAATGATGCTTTATCTTATGATATGCTGCTTGAACTAATTGCATTATTTATTTAGCAAAGCTTGCACTGTGTAAATAAAAACACCACTGGTGCTCCAATGCTCCTTATGATGTTCTTTTTCATTTAGGATGTTGCCTTAGTATACAGCAAAGATGTCCAAGATGTCCATGTCTTTCTTTCTTCAGTCGAAAAGAAATTAAGGATTTTGATGAAAACATTCCAGGATTTTGGTTCAAGGTCCAAATGACATTTTCAGTGCAAACTGCAAACTGTTCAAAGGGCTTTAAACGATTCCAGACGATGAATAAGGGTCTTATCAAGCAAATCGATCACTCATTTAAAAAAATAGTTTAATTTTTATAAGTTCAAATGGCACCTTGC
Source organism: Cyprinella lutrensis (assembly GCA_027497675.1). Classification (NCBI taxonomy): domain Eukaryota; kingdom Metazoa; phylum Chordata; class Actinopteri; order Cypriniformes; family Leuciscidae; genus Cyprinella; species Cyprinella lutrensis. Next base: position 22,029,920 of record JAOTRC010000045.1, read on the forward strand.
TCTGTTCTGTGATGTGCGTTCGTGACTCTCCTGTTCGAACTCGTTCATCAAAATGAACGAATCATTTTCAGAGTCAATTCGTTAATTTCGTGTTGAATCAACCAAATGACAAGAAAAAAGATTTGTTCATTTTGATAAAGAGATCACAAACGTGCATCACAGAACAGAGCAAGGTGACCATATGAGCATATAAAACTTAAACTTTGTTATTTTTTTAATGTTAATGTTATTTTTTGTAATGTTATTTTTTTTTCACTTGATAAGACCCTTATTCATCGTCTTGAATCGTTTAAAACCCTTTGAACAGTTTGCAGTTTGCACTGAAACTGTCTTTTGGACCTTGAAGAAAGAAAGACATGGATAAATGTGATAATGGGAACAACAAACTCCCTGATGTTTGTGTTGATGACAAACCTTGGGAGGAACCAATACTAAAGTTAAGCAGAAAAATCACACTCAGTGTTCAATATAGCACAACCTGAAGGGAAGAACAGCTAACAGCTCCGGACTCCTGAGGCCCGTCAGCCCAAAAGTAGATCTCTAATTAGAAGTATGCCCAGTATACAGTACATTTAAATTAATTAGATGTCTGTAATTACAATTTCTACAAGTAACTCATTTGTAGATGTCAGAACATAAAGTCAATGGGAGAATATAACTAGTCAAAATGATCATTGTAGGCCTATATCCTCAATGCATATTATAATTCATCTTAATTCTTATTAAGATGGGTCAGAATAGATATCTGGAATTCAAAGTTTGACTCAAAACTAAATTACGACTAATACAGACAATGGCATTACATGCTAAACTGGCCTGCTAGCGTCTTTAAATAAGCATGAATGCTGATAGGCTGTCACTCTTGGCAATAATCCCAAATACAAGAGAAGGAACTTACCCTGCCACACATACAAAGCAAGCATGTAAATGATTTTGATCTCATCCAGATGCATATAATTAATTATAACTAATTTGCTGTTTAATTAAATATAATGATTATGACTTCTAATGGTTATTCACAATGAGTTTTTATAGCAGTACCCACACAAATGACTGGACTACTGATTGCTTTTAACCACCGGGTCAATATTTTAGATCAATGGCCCATTTTTCCCCAATCAATAACCTTGATTAGCCTATTATAGGCTTTCCTTGCACAGAACTAAAATTAATTTTTTTTTTTTTTTTTGTGAAATAAATCTTTTTTATTATTTTTTGCCTGTAACTAAAAATAAGGAAAATGAATGATGAAATATTATAGTTCATAGTTCATAAACAATAAAAATGGTGAAAAGTTCCACAGTATTATTTTTAGTTTTTGGGGAAACCCTGTACATATCGCTCCATTCGATTTTTTTAGCCGGGGAAAAACTGAATTGTTAAATGGGCAGATAAACAAACTATTAACTCTAATTTCTTAACTATATCTAACAATTATAATTAGCTCTACACTTTTTGTTGGAGCTCAGTTCATCTTAAATCTTAATCACTGGAATCTATTGCCTGGTCATTTATCCTGTTTGGTTCCCTGCCTTAGGAACAGCACTGGGATAGGCTCCAGCATCCCCGTGATCCTATAGGACAAGCGGTTTAGAAAACAGATAGATTAATTGATTAATATGTACTAAGTTTGATTTACTTTGGTGTTCCAGTTATAAGGTTAACTCAAGTCATTAGTTTGAGTGCTGCTTGAATCTGCAAGACAAGGTATTTCAACACCACATTCAAAACACTGGATGCATCTGAGATCCCCTCAGGATTGGTGTTTTAGTCATTCACAGAGACGGAACAAGAAATAGAATTTTTACTCTTAATAAGGCTTGCATGCCACCTGTAGTTATTTTTACTTGCAGTCAAAAAGGAACACACAACAAATCCTATACTTTTATGGTCTGCAAATATGCATATCCTCTAAATAAACCAGAATTTATATAGTTGGACTTTCAAAATAACTGAATGCCATCACGCTGTAAATGTGCACTGTCATTGTGCCCTCTGCTGTGGAAAAAAGGGAACAACCACAAGTTTAAACAGCTTTCAAATGGTGGTTGTGGTTCTTAGTATTTGTTAGTAGGGAGTGTGGTAAAATGATCATCCACTAAGCCTTTTACATGGGTCTCATTGAATCTGAAGTGAATGACTGATTTCTATAAGGTTTCTATCAGGGTCACTGGCAAAAAAAAAAGTTTGAGTTATATTTTGAAGAGCCTATCTCAGTCCCTACAATATACATTAAAACACTTGGCATTTTTTAAATATATCACTGGGTTTTGTATCAAGAGGCACACCAGTAAAAGAAAAATCTCCAAGGCATGTTTATAAAAAAAAAACACTTAAATGCCCTAATTAAACTAAGGCCTAATCCTGGCTTAATCTAAGCCTTGTCTGTGAAACCAGGCTTTAGAATGTTAAACCTTTCATTAAGTTGCTTTTGTTCTTCAATAGATGTGAATGGGCAGCTTAACAAGTCTCAAGAATTGCACAATGCTTCATTATATATACTTTTCATATAACAGAGGTGTCCAATCCTGTTCCTGGAGAGTTCAGATCCAACACATTGTCTGTACTGTAGGTCTTAAATTAACTGGTTTAATTGTGTTTGAGCTGAACTTTGTAGCAAGCTAGCTCTCCAGGAACAGGATTAAACACCACTCATATAAACTTCTTTGTTCGTAGTATAAATTAGAGTACTCATTAACAACCTCATGTTATTCAACTTTCAGCAGGCTTACCAGTAATTTGATGGAAGTTCTCTCACTAGAGCAACTTGTTATGACTGGCTGCCAATAGGGGAAAAAAACCAGCACAAAACTTGCCTGCAAAGTTCTTTTGAGACTTTACATATAAACTGAATCAATGGATGCAATTAACAAGCACAGATGAAATGAATTTGACAAACGAGTTATTATCAAACAAACAGCTACAGCTACTACCCTACAGCTACATTTGTTGAAACACATTAATGCTTCATTTGAGATCACAATCAGAGCAGGCACTTCATTCACCATCACAACTATCAGCGTTTAAAAACTTGGAACATGATAAGTATGGGATATTGTTTATTCCAGACCAAAAACAAAATATGGTATTACAAGTTTAGAAAATTGAAATGATGCATATTGTGAAAAAACAAGGGTAAAAAAGGCAGTTAGAAGATGCATTATGAGAAAAGATGGGGTTGCCGTGCTTTGTGTTTAAACAGCACACCAATGTAACCCTGAAGCAGGCTGGCCCACATCAGAACTAAAAAAAGAAATTCTTTATGGTGATGCTTTAAATATGAACCGAGAAATCAATACATAAACTGCCCCATCCACACCCCACCCATCAACTTAAGGACTGTGCAAAACGTGGCATCTGAAGGTTTTATTGAAACACCTTGTACAAAACAAAGAGAAAGTTACATGGAATTTGTGCTCTAGAGCAGCACAAGATGAACTAAAAAAAATAAAAAGGACTAAAGAAGGGGACAAGGAACAAAAAATCATTTATCCCGCATTATTTGCCTTGTCGTCTGTCCATGCTTGAACAGGACTGGTCGTTTTGTTAAGGATGCCATACTAAAAAGTCTCAAATCAGAGGTAATCATTTTCAGCTTTTTTTCCTTGAGGGGGGCTGCTGGGGGTGACAGCAGCACAACAACAGGGTCGGCTGGGGTAGGAGTCGGGGGAGGGAAGGGGTCAGTTCACATCAGCTTCTAGAACCCGTGGACCTTGAGCTGCTCCTCTTTGGCCAGTTCAATCTGTAAGATGAAGGAAAAAGGGTCGATTACGACAGCTACCACAAAAAAGATTATACGTCAAAAAGTCACCAAGCTCTTACGTACATCAGTGAGAAACTGGCAAATGTTCTTGCGCTGATCACCTTGCAGCTGAATTACTTCACCATACTCAGGGTGCTCAATCACAGTCCCATTGCAGGCAAATTTCTGAAAATGCAAATAAGGCAAAGTTAAAAACACTCCACCCATTTAAGAGCGATCTTTTCTTTTTTTTGCAGAGGGACTTAAATGACAACCTTCTTGAAGGCCTTGACTAGCTTCTTTTTATCATAGTCATCGGCTATGCCCTGAACCGTGGTCAGAGTCTTCCGCCCGTTCCGCTGTTGAATTCTTATGTGGATGTAGTCCTCTGTCCCAGCTGGGAGCCGATCATCACCCTTAGTTGCATCAGCAAAGGGGTCTTCGGAAAGATAAACAACAGGCATTAGCAATATCTGTGGCATCAGATTTCCTGCTTTGACGTTTCTTGAGAAGCTAATCTTTAAACTAGGGCACTTGAAGTAACTTAATTTCTGAATGATGGATAAGTAAGTTACCATAATTAATAGCATTACCCCAAATATTTTAGCATGTACAATTTGGGTCTGTACGTTAAATACCTAAGAAGAACATGTTGGGACAAAGCAACCCATCTCCTTTAACTACAGGGTAGAGTTCAGGTCTGATCTGGTTGTTCATTAACCGTTTGTGTATCGGATCAATTTAACATAAAATACAGTTTCTATTGGCCACCAGCCTAAGCTCTACGATTTCTGTTTTACATGGGAATTGAATTCAGTTCTGACATCAAAAACACACACGGGGTTCGAGATGTTTTTAAGTTGTTTTCCAAATCTAAAAATAAGCCGTCATCGAGTGGCGTCTTCCATTTTGTCTCTCGTCCAGAAAAACAAGCTGGCGATCAAAATCGAGGTAACGTTAGAGCATAATCTATTAGCTAAATCTCGATTTAATTCGCAATAAACGTATAAAACTCGACGGAAACCATCAGAAAAGACATTAAACACCGGTTTAATATGGATATGTAATTTTAATTAGGCGAGTTTATCGATATTTGGAGCGACCCAAACAAGAATAAAAACTGAAGGCCTACCTAGCTTTTGTTTCTGACAGGGATTTTTCGACGACAAAAATCATTTAACATGAGTTTCTTACACGGTAAATAAAACTGTTGCTCACAAATTGACATTTTTAACAGATGTGTTAGGATTTATTTGCTAAACATCTACGTAACAACAGTCGTTTTCTTTCGCCCTTCCCCCCCACACAATAAAATAATACGTTTTCAGAGATGTGAAGTCTTACCAAAAGTTTGGAGGTTCTGGATAGCGGACATACGATAAGATTCCCTTTCCTTTCGGACGACAACGGGTGATCTTGCTGTTTTGTTTTCTTAATAATCTGAGATGATTATTCAGCGGGGGGTTCTCGACTCGGTGCTTCTTCAGCGTTTGCCGAGCTTACAAAATGGCGACAATATGATTCGGGCACTTGAAAACAGCTCTGTTAAGCCCCGCCTTCATTCGAGGACATGACGTCACCCAAACGCAAGATTTCTGCTGTCTCTTACGTTATGTTTTGTTATGGGGTTTTTTTTTTTTTTTGTTATGGTTACTGTAGGTTGGGGTAGGGTAAATGTTTCAGCATTTTTAGGTCAAATATGGACATTATAAATTGTGTTACGTTATTTCCAGATAACAACGAAACTTTATTTACCGTAAACAAATAACATTTGAAAAGAATTAAGAAATCTTTTACAGATTAAACACCAAATGAGAAGGCTGTGAGGGATATACACATTTAAAGGGATACTCCACCGTTTTTTTATGTCAAATTATGTTATTCCCTTAACTAAGAGGATACATCTCATTCATTGTACACAGAGATTTCGGAAGTGGTTCACTGTGAAGATCTAAACATATTTAGATATAGAGGAAATTGCAAAAGCGTGTCGAAGTAATGACATCACTTTGTAGGACAAATCGGAAGTTAGCGGCGCATGGGTTTCCTCGATCGAAAAGCTATGCATTTACCCCATAGACTTTTAGAAAATCGCAAACAAAGAATTGTGACCCTTGCACGTTTTGTCTATCAAGATGATCTTTACAAGTTAATACAATATTTATACATTTTGAAGCCAATATAAAGTTTTTTTAAAAAACACAAGTGACACAATAAAGTTTAAAAAACCACAAGCAGGTTATAACTGTGTGTTCTATGTCATAGATCAAAACGTGAAAATATTTAGAGGCTTTGTTCACCACTGACCTTATTTCAGGCAATTTAGCAAAAACCCATTCAAAAATCCCAGACTTTAGGGAGAGGGGACTGAAGTGCTAAAATGCTAACTCACTTCCGCGTTTTGGCCTACAAAGTGACGTCGTAACTTCGGCACTATATGGAAGACGATTTTCATATATATTTTACCTTACCCTGATTTTGTCATTCAAAAGAATCCAAGTGAATATTAAATCGTATATATTAAAGTAGCCTACATCTGAAGAATGGACAATTTCAGCAGAATATGCTATAGCTAAATGGACATGAAGAAAGATGTTTTTAGAAGCAGAGGGTAGGCTACAGTACCAGCAGAAGCCAATGAAGCGTTGCTAACCAACCAAAAAAATCTTGATGCAACCAGTTCATTGTATAAAGAGAAAGAAAGAAAGCTGCACAATGTAAGCAGCAGGGGGAGCAAATGCACTATTTGATTCTCGTTGCCTATACTTGTTTAGCACTTTATGACAGTATGGCATTCTGTTATTACACTAGATTATCACTTGGTAGTAAAGTGGGGAGGGACAACATCTCTGTGTCATCTGGGTGTTTTTTTTGTTTGTTTTTTTGAAAAGCCAAAGAATACTTGTCAAACTTAGTTTAAATGGAGTGACTGAAACAGTTGTCAAGGCATTCACACTCTCTTTTAATACAAAATATATCAAACTGACTTAGTTCACATGATCATGACCTTATTGAGAAATTCCTGGATTTTCATTTCATGTGGTAATAAACTTGCATGTACAAAGCATGTGGTCCAGATGTAAATGTTTTCTTTATTTTTAGTTTTGGCCTCTAGGTGGTGTACTTTACTTATGGGTAGCCTATATATAGCCTATACCCTACAAGATAGTTACAAGATTTTCATTAGATATTTCTTTTGTGATATTCCATGGTGTATTCATGTATTAAAAAAAAACATAATAAATTTATGCTTCAAATTTTTATAATATTTACTTCTTTCCCTGCAGTTTTAGATCAACAGATATGGCAACTGACCAAATCATGTATATGAGTTAACACAAAGATATTTCTACTGGAATTTTATTTTACCCACATTTTGAACGACACTGCATTAACAGATTATGTCCTGGCAGAAAATGGACAGTACCCTTTCTGTTTTTTGAAAAGTGCATCAACACACTGTAAAAAAATCTCTTCATGATAAGTTATCACAACATTTTTTCCGTTGTCAAATCAACTTAAATAATTTATTCAGTTCTGATAACATATCATTTTGAGTTTCTGATGATTAAATCAATCTCCTTCCTTCTATTAACTCACTTTTTCCATTTCAATGAACTTAAAATTAAGGCAACCAGGTTACTTACTTTTTTTAAGTTAAACCAACAATATTTTTTTTACAGTGATATCGCATATATTATAGAAATAAATGAATTAGTTAAAGAGTATTCCAATCATTCAGTGTTTCTCAATCCTGCTTCCTTCACACCCAATTCAGGTCATGAGCAGCACAATACTCATGAGCTAATGAGATGAATCAGGGTTAGATAAGAAAGACATCAAAATCAGGATTGCGAAATACTTGAGTAGATCAAGTGACTGTAGGACAATAATCAGCCAGCAGAAGCTGTACCACTCCCTCGAAACGCCTGTCTTGTGCAAGAACCAGGAGTTAGGCAGTGACAGAGCGAATAGCTAGTAAAAAAGCAATTAAAAAAGTTGCCTTTGTCTGGATTTTGACAATCAATTTGATAAGAAGTGAAAGATTTTGAGGCCATCACTTTAAGGAGCTGTTTTCACGAGAAGGCAGTCTTGTTAAACACAGTACATTGGGTGTTGGAAAATGTTGCACAAGTTTGTATCACAAGGCCAGATTTTCATTGGAATAGCTCCAGATGAAAAGGAAAATGCCCTACAATGGCCCTGTCAAAGCCCTGATCCAGAAACACTCTCCATTTTAAAAAAACAATTACAGTTTTATACTTGGCAGACATATGTAAAAGTGTTTCCACTACAGTATACTTTGCACTGCATCCACATGTGAAGCTAAAGCACTTTTCTAACATCACTCAGATTGCCAAACTCTTTTAAATGCTAGTATTAGGAGTTTTTCTTCCTTGCCGCAGTCACCTTTGGCTTGTTTACCGAGATATTAAAGACATTAAGGAACGATTTTCCGTAAAGCTGCTTGTAAAACAACATGGATTGTGCAAAGCACTGTACAAATAAAATGACCCGACTTGACTTAATGAATTCATAAATCATGTACTCATGTTGGACCATGTTTACACGGACAGGGCTTGTCTTAAACTGCCACTCGCATTAGAGATATTTGAAGCATGTTGTAGAAGCATGCTGTGCTGACGATGTTTTACCTCAATTTAAAAAAACGCATAGTCACAATCTTTACAAAGATTTATATAACTCACAAAGAAATTTCCACCAGGACTATTTGTGCCAGTGTTAAAGGGATTGTTATTTTGCTGGCAAAAATGAAGTGTTTTTTACACAGTGAAAGTTAGTTTTGTTTGGACCCACTTTCAAAGAAAAAAAATGATATGATCCGTAAGTTATGACAACATATGTTTTTATATCACATTAACTCATCAAAATTGAGTTGTTGGGAAGTTAAGCAATTTCAACTTTTTTTAAATAAGTGAACTTATTTTAAGTTTAATTTTTTTTAAGTTGATATGACTTAAAAATCCAAGTTGATTGTACTTGAAAATTTAAGGCAGCAACTTTTTTTTACAGAAAAAAATTCAGGTTTGGAACAACATGGGAGAATACATAATGACAATTTGAGTTTGGAAATTGTGTTTTCATCCTCTTTTTCCTTTTTAAAGCACTGCAGTAAGGGCAAGACGTCATATAACTGACATTTTGGGATGTCTTTTGACCATACGTCAATATTCGCCTTTTTAGGGCCCCCTTAAA
>JAOTRC010000045.1:22046092-22056286 GCA_027497675.1 Cyprinella lutrensis
AGGGGGATGGAACCATTTCTGGTTCTAAATAGAACCATTTCTTCTAAGAGTTATCAGCTGGAAAAGAATTTGTTTCTTTGTGCCGTTATCATTATAGACTGGAGGACTCAACTATAATGATAAGGAAGGTCCTCAGTAAGGACGCCCAGCCCACTCCAGGCGCTGCCAACCCAGCGAAAGTATTCCTGAGCAGGTCGCTCGGGGATGGAGGAGGATGCTAATGGTGTTGGTCACCAATCCACTCCCTCCCCCCGGGCGAGGGCCGAGTGGAGTCTTCGTTTGTGTGTGTGTCCTTAGTGGCGAATATTGGCGAAGGACTATCCCTTCGCCACTATTGCTGGACCAACGCTGACTCCGAGTTACAGTCAGCTCCTCAGCGAAAAAGCAACTTGCGAGCATCCACTTCCGTATTTATAACCGCACCCCGGAGAGTGTGTGATGCAAATCAACTCTTTTCAAAAGTATTCGAAGATGACTGGCTCCCTGATCCAATTCAGACTACGTCTCCGTTCCCTTCTTCAGGGAACGAGGGTTGCATACGCACTTTATAGTGCCATTTGGCGTTGATTAATATGCCATTTCATGTTGCATTTATGCAAACACACTGTGAGATGATCAGGCTAAATTTCTGACACATCTTTGGTCGCAAGACCATGACAACGGCCGTCTTCGAACCTCTCTCACTGTACGACGTACGACTACCGTTTGGGTGCCACGACCACAGAAATCGTCTGGGACAGGCATTTTGGGACCCAAAATCGTACAATTTGCCCCTGGCATTAGATTTTAGAAGTTTAGCATGCCACTCTGCATCTATGTCTGCTCATAGGTATAATTATATACTATAGACCTTATGTAGCCCCGCCCCTTTTCAGCGTTGCGCTCGTTGTCTTTTGACTTCCGGTCTGTATTTTCATAGCGATCTTGCATGGGTATGAAAGAGCTGCTCTTAAAAAAATTCCCGGTCGGCATTTGTTAATCATCTGCTTTACAATGCTTATGATAAACATTACAATGCTCACGATAACTTTTGTTAACTCTGCAATGAGTAAATTCACTTCACCAGCTAATAATCTAACAGCTGGAAATTAGCCGTAGAGGCTAAAGCTGCTCTTTTTCTTTCAAAAAGGGACTGTCCACGTTATTAAAAAACTAATAAACTAAACTAATTACTCCTCGATAGCAATACCATAGAAATATACAGAGCGACCGCAAGAATGGAAGTTCAAAGACAATATTCTAAAGATGACAGTGCCCACGTTTCTCGGTGCATAAGGTCTATAAAATGTACAACATTTACAAAAACTTAAATTACCCTTATATTATAGGCATAATATAGGACCAAACAGTTGGAACACATATGCACTTACAAAACTTTCCCTGAGTTATCATTATTTGCAATTATCAGAAGAACAAAAGAATTGCCCAAGATCACTTCTGAGGGCGGATGGCACTGATATAACAGTTTCTCTATAGGCCCATACTTGCGTATACTTGTCAAACCATAAGGGAGAAAAATGAAAGAATGTGTCCCCTTGTCAGTCTCTAGATGTTACCTAACCTCTACGGCGCTTTGTATTGATCTGACACACCCTTTGTCCTCATATGCTTTCCTAGCTCAGGCTCATAAAGAGAGCAGCACAAAAGCACAGCAATGAAAATCTAAACAAAAGGCAAAGAAAAACACATGGATTAAAATGCATGCTTTTGTTTGACAACAAATGCTGCTCAGAGAGATACAAAAGCAATTTTCCGTTAAAAAAGTCTTTGTCATTTGACAATGTGAGTCATATTTGGATTGCTTAATAAAAGAAAATGTTTTCATTGCATTAGCAAATTGCAATGACTCACAAAGTGCAATGTATTATAACTTATAGATTAATATAATTTCACAGATGTTTCTCCTTTGAATTACTGGAACGGCAATTACAAAAGTGATAACACTGATAACACAGTGATAAAAGTGCACCTAATTACTATTTTGCACTTAATTAGGAGCAGAAGCATCAGGCCTAATTTGTCATATACTTTAGGCATTAAACTTCGTCACACTCCTCTATTTGTCACACTAGGAACAGTGTAAACTGTGCTTGGCTATCCTATAAAACGATATATCATCAAATGTTTGACTTTTCTCTGACACTTCCCTGTACTTTATTGACACCAAGCGTCTAAAACTTCAGGAAGAGAACCACCCTTTCAACCCTTCAGTATAAGATCATTCTATCTTTGAAGTTACACCTCCATAGGGACACAACCTTGGTCATAAACACATCGCTTGTCTACAGTAAGCAAGTGCAAAATATAAATTGTCCTGCATATAAACTGAAATAATGTGAGTCAGGAGCGGGAAGTCCAACTAGAATCCTTCCAGACATCTCACCCACATTTCAAAACCTATAACGATGAAAGATTTAAATAAAGCAGTTTAGCATTTTGTTAAATTGAAAAAGTCATTATCATGAACGCATCAAGCAAACATCACGAAGAATCACAAATTATTTTTATCCTTCTCTCTCACAGTCTCTTCTCAGCTTTTATGGTGACGGGTGTTTCATATCCCACCTTTATTTCTGTACTATAAAACACTCCCTGCCATCAGATGAAGCTTAATTATTAAAAGCCTTTCTTGTTCTCCTATCAAGCCATTAAATTTATGGCCTTAACGCTTGCTAAAAATTCTTTCCTTTTGTTCTGGTTGCTTATTCTTTGTTTTTGTCCTTTGTTTTTGTCACCATGGCAACAATATTAAGGCTTATCTTCATATTTTTGAATTTAACAAGGATAGTGTAAATAATGATTTAATCCAAACATAATGCATCACTTGAGACATAATGCATCACTTGAGATTTTGATGGCTAATCTTTAAGAGTTATACATAAAGATTACATGTGTGATAGAGCATATTTTCGAATAAAAACAGATACGACCGTTCTGTTAATTTTATAATCTTGTAATAACTGTGGCTTTGTTGCAGCTTGCTCTATGGGTGTGGCTCAGTATTGGCACCCTGAGGACAGAGACTCTCACTTTCATAGTTCTTGCATACGCAGAACCGTTTTCCCCTCAGGTTCAAAAGAAATTATGGTCACTAAAATGTTAGTTGCATTTATGTGACTCATGATAGACTGTATTGAACATTTAGAATATATCGGTAAGGTTGGACAGATGTATTTTAGTCCAAGTTCCCTATGTGCACATATACAGTATCACACACATTCTATATGGTTATGTACCATACAATTGTGTTACTTTTAAATCCACTGAGTTTGAGTGCACAAAAGGTTTTTTAACTAAACTACAAGGCTTCAAATCAAAAACGTATGCACACTATGGTGAAATGCCTTCCTATAAAATCCAGACCTTGTTATTAAACACATGCAAAGCCTGCAGTTGGCTGTGTGAGTGCATGTGACCCTGTGTTTGTTTTGGAGAGGGAGGCAATGGATTCTCACTCCACCTCTTTGGCTGAACCACAACGCCTATCCTTATGGTTGCCTCCCTCTATTTCCAAATAAAAGAAGATCATGGGGTCATCTTTTCCTCACTTCTCACTCTCTCTCCAGTGAAAGAGCAGAACAGCAAGCCTCCTCTGAAATCATGTCTGTCTCATACGCACGTAGTTCCATGGGAGGAGGATCTCAGTTCTCCATGTCCGGCGGTGGTCGTGCTGGCAGCATGCGTGCTGGCAGCGTGTACGGTGGAGCAGGAGGATCTGGTGTCCGTATCTCCAGTGCCTCTGCTTCTCGTTCCTTCTCTGCTGGAGGTGGTGGCGGCTACGGAGGTGGTGCTGGATTTGGAGGTGGTGCTGGATTTGGAGGTGGTGCTGGATTCGGTGGTGGTTCTGGTTTCGGTGGTGGTGCTGGTTTCGGAGGTGGTGCTGGTGATGGCTTCGATGCGTCTGCAAATGAGAAAGCCACCATGCAAAACCTCAATGACCGTCTGGCCTCCTACCTGGAGAAGGTGCGCACCCTTGAGAAGGCCAATGCTGATCTCGAGCTGAAGATCCGCCAGTTCCTGGAGAGCAAGACGTCCCCCACTGCTCGGGACTACAGTGCCTATTACGCTACCATCAATGATCTCCAAAACAAAGTATGTGGTATTGTCAGAACAGTTATTAGTAAATGAATAACTACTTACCTTGTGTTAACTTACCTGTATACTAATAATGTGATTTTTCTTGTGTGTGTGCAAAATTACCAATTAAATCTTTGAGAACTTTGTATTTGATATATGTGAGAGATAGTTTAACTATTCCCCAGAGATATCTAAATTTGGCTATATGCTCTCCCCCCTGAAGATCCAGGATGCGACTCGTGTTAATGGAGGCATCTACCTCAGCATTGACAATGCCAAGCTGGCTGCAGATGACTTCAGAGTCAAGTAAGTCCACACATGACTAAGAGAAAAGGCGATCAACATCTCAAATGGGTCCAATTGATTTCCAATGGTTTAATTCCTCTGCAGATATGAGAATGAGCTGAGCATGAGGCAGTCAGTAGAGGCAGATATTGCTGGGCTGAGAAGGGTGCTGGATGAGCTGACAATGGCCAGATCTGATCTGGAGATGCAGATTGAGGGGCTGAGAGAAGAGCTGATCTTCCTCAAGAAGAACCACGAGGAGGTAAGATGGTGATTGGTTCACACACTCTTTGATAAATAAGAGATTCCTATAAATGAAACAAATGCTAAGTGGTTTCTTACAACATCTTTAGGAACTCTTGGCAGCACGTGCCCAGATGAGTGGACAGGTCAATGTAGAGGTTGACGCAGCACCACAGGAAGACCTGACAAAGATCATGGCTGAAATCCGTGAGCACTACGAGGCAGTTGCTAACAAGAATCGCAAGGACCTTGAGGCTTGGTTCCAGTCCAAGGTAAAAAAAAAACTGATGTTTTTAAAGAAAGGGCAGCCTTATAATCAAAAACAACAGACTTACCTGACTACTTTGCTATGGATTGTCTTTCATAGAGTGAAGCCCTTAACAAGGAAGTTGCTATCAGCACAGAAACCCTTACAACATCCCGATCTGAAATCACAGAGGTTAAACGCACACTCCAGAGTCTTGAAATCGAATTGCAGTCTCAACTTAGTATGGTAAGCAAGAAGAAATAAATCCCTTAATGTTTCGTCATCACATTGTGCAGAACACTGAATAATTAATTTCCCCCCAACAGAAATCATCATTGGAAAGCACTTTGGCAGAAACACAGGCCCGCTACGGCTCCATGTTGTCCGGCTACCAGTTCCAGGTGAGCAGCATGGAAGAGCAGCTGGTGCAACTTCGTGCCGATCTGGAGCGCCAAGGTCAAGAGTATAGGATGCTTCTGGACATCAAGACCAGACTGGAGATGGAGATCGCAGAGTACAGGAGACTGCTGGACGGAGAGGCTACTAGGTGAGACATCTACAACACATAATCTCTAAAGAACAGTGTTTAGATTAAACAGTAGTGTCAACATTTTTCAGTGAGCAGTGGTGACTTATTGCAACAAACTTAAAATTTGTTGCAAAAAAAATTAAAATGAGATGGAAATATCTGCCTAGCATTTCACTAATTTCATTGTATGTGTATCTGCCTGTATCAGCGTCTCAAGCAAAAGCTCAAGCTCAAGCACAACTACACGCAAAGTGGTAACCATTGTGGAAGAGGTGGTGGACGGCAAAGTGGTCAGCTCATCTTCCCAGGCTACCAGCCAGACCGTGGAACAAAAGAGCTCTTGAGCAGCAGCAACAACCTCAGAGTGAATTTGAAAAATACCAATAAAGTGGTCTAACTGAGAATTTCTGTGTTTGTCTTATTTTCTTTAGTATTGTTTAGATACCATACTGAGTCAATGTGAAAATGTTGGCAAAAGGCATTTAAATGATACTAACTAAAAAAAAACAACAGATAGGCTAGTATTAGCCTAGGTGTAGTCTAAAACATTAGAATCAGAAAAAAGAAATACCAACTAACTCAAAGACCTGATTACACGGCTGTTCTCAATTACCAGTACAAAAATGTAAGACAAGACAACAATAAGTTCACTTTGCTGCAAAGGACAAGGATATTATTTTTAATAAATATATCCCTGTAAAAAATAAGCAAAATGTTTCACATTTACGCCCTGTCATCAAAATAACTAAATAAATCTCTCTCTGGCACACCCTTAACTATTTGAACGCATTTATGCACCACTGAGGATGTAAAGTCTATGACAAATTAAAGTAAACTAGCATTGACAAAAATGTCCACATAGGCTATGTCTGAACATGTACAAAGCTCTCATCTGAGACAAGTTTAGAGGAGGAATGCAAGCGTCTGGCTCACTTATTTGGGGGGTTATCAATAAACCAGTTTTGACCAGTCTTGTGCTTTTAGGTCATTCACCCTTTATTATGCTATGAGGCAAAGGGTGAGGCTACAACACAAAGTTGACAGATGGTTCCAAATAGGCTATGTTATCTCGTTTATGGCACAAAAGAACTAGGACCACCTCTCTGAGTAAAAACCTGTAGTATTGTGAATGTAAAGCAGACACATTTCTACACATCCTTGTAAAATTGCAAATCCAATTGTAAGGTAAAAGTTGTGGGAATATAACTTAATCAAGCCTACAGGAAACATTTATTATGATTTTTGACCTTGTTGTAGCTTTATCAATGTGGACATTGTTTTATAACAGTCGTCAAACTCAGGCAAATGTAGAATATCTTTACACACTTTATCTGAAACCACTGTCTTTATCTAGATTTTTTTTTATCTGTCATCAGAGAACTGTTGTCGTAAATTCGGGAAACTAGTAGAACTACTCTGGGAATACGGGTTTTAAATGATAGATTATAACGCAATATTATGATATTCCACATCTGGCCATAAACGTTATATATTTTTTGGAGATGATGAATGAAGTAAAGCGTCTTACCTCTGTTTCTCTGACTCTCCTCTTCTCCTCAGAAAACCGCGCCATTCTTGTCACGCGCGCGCGCCCTTGTGGTTGAGCACGCATTCGACGCTGACAAACAAACAACCAGTCAGTGTACATCAAGTTTACATTTCCAAGAAACTTAACTAATTATTGTCGTGAAGAAAATATCTATGGGATTCAAATAACCAAATTTCTTAAGGTGACTCGTTTGCATCAGAGTATAGGCTACTTTACACCGTTGTGGCTTGCTGCTTGAAGATAAATGAATGACAAAATTCATTAACAATTATTCAATTGAATACATTTTCAATTTGTGACTTATGAAAATGTAATATGACTAGTAGGCCTATCATTGGTTAAAACCTTGAATTAGCCAGTATGTTTTTTGTTTGTTTGTTTTCGTTTTTTTTTTTTTTTACAATAGGCTATATTTGATAATGAGCATTTTTGGGTACACAACGGAGAACTAATTTGTTTGCTCAGAATTCAGTCAATCTGCACTGTACTGGGAACAGGGAACTTTTGAAAAATGATTATCATTATTATTTTATTTTGAGCTGCAGGAATTTTATCTCTCCCTATTTTGCATATGCATTAGGCTATTTAGCAACAAAAAGCAAAATTAAATCACTTTTTGTGCAGAGCAGACCCAAGCTCAGCCGCCTAAGGGAGGAATTTGATGTTAAGCCAAACATGGTGGGAAACATCCCGCAACATGCTCAAACATGCGAAGGTTCAAAGAGTCCACTTTACCTCTTAGTGCCCCTATATGGTAAAAATGTTACATAATTTGCTGCAAGCAAATCTTCATTTGTCAATGAGATCAGCATAGCTCTGAAGTCCCACTTGCATCTTCAAACATGGCTACATCACAGTATGATGCAGCTGGTGTTCAAATTCTGCAGTGAGTTTCTGTGACTCAGATTTCAGTTTTAAATGAGAGTATCATTTTATTGAGTTTACTTTAAGGGATACTCCACCCAAAAATGAAAGTTCTGTCATCATTTACACACCCTTAAGCTGTTGCAAACCTGTATGATTTTTTTTCTTCTTCTGCTGAACACAAAGCAAGATATTTTGAAGAACGATTGGAACTTTGGCACCATTGACTTCCATAGTATTTTTTCTACTATGGAAGTCAATGGTGCCAAACAACTTTTTGGTTCTGATTGTTCTTCAAAATATCTTCCTTTGTGTTCAGCAGAAGAAAGAAACTCGTACAGGTTTGCAACAACTAAAGGGTGAGAAAATGATGATAGAATTTTCATTTTGTCATCATTTACTCACCCATTTGTTCCAAACCAGTACGAGTTTCTTTCTTCCGTTGAACACAAAAGAAGATATTTTGAAGAATGCTCGTAAGCAAAGAGTTGATGGACCCAAGTTTCATAGTGTTTTCTTCCATACAATGGAAATCAATAGGGCCATCAACTGTTTGGTTCTCATTCTTCAAAATATCTTGTTTTGTGTTCAACAGAAGAAAGACACTAATCCAGGTTTGGAACAAATTGAGGGTGAGTAAATGATGACAGCATTTTCATTTTTGGATGAACTGTCCCTTTAAAGGTGGTCTAGAATATTCCAGGGTTTCACTGAAAAATCAGCCGTGAAAAATGTCCACAAATGCCTGAACATGTACAGAGCTCTCATGGGAGAAAGTTAAGAGGGGGAATGCAAGCGTCTATCTAACTTACTTGAGGGGATTATCAATCAGTCAATTTTGTTTTAGCATCATTTTTCACGTTATGATGATTGAAGCTGACAGAATGCCTGTGCCAGCAAGTTTTTGATGGATTTAAGGTCACCAAGTCTTTCCCTTCTAGCTTCACCAGCACATAAAAGGACCCAGAGTTTCTCCACTGTACTCACTCTCCAGGCAGAGCAGAGTAAGACCTCAAACCACCGTCCTCATGGCTACCACCTTCTCCAGCGGGAGCTTTGTCTCCAGCAGGTCCTCGATGGGCTCCTCACGATTCTCCAGTTCAGGTGGAGGAGGCCGCATCAGTGCCATGAGGGCTGGCAGCGTGTACGGGGGTGCAGGGGGTTCAGGGGTCCGGATCTCCAGTGTCTCTCGTTCCATGTCCGCAGCAGGGTCAGGAAGTGGATTTGGAGGTGGGTTTGGTGGAGGATTCGGTGGGGGATTTGGTGCTGGAGCAGGGGGAGGATTCAGTGTCTCTGGAGGAGCAGATGACAGCATCATTGGCAATGAGAAGTTCACGCTGCAGAATCTCAACGATCGTCTGGCTACTTACCTAGAGAAGGTCCGCTCCCTTGAAAAGGCCAATGCTGACATTGAGTTGAAGATACGCAAATTCCTTGATAGCAGAATCTCTCTTTCTGGCAGTGCTCGTAACTACTCAGACTTTGAGGCTACTACCAGTGACCTCCAGGCTAAAGTAAGTCTAGCTAGGAAGATTCTTTGTGGTTACAGCTAAGAAAACGGCATAATTCTGTATTCCTAACACAAACAAAATCGAATAATGTTTTACTTTTCCTGGGTTTTGTTCTCAGATCTTGGCTGCCATGCAGGTGAAGAACACAGTCCACCTCAGCATTGACAATGCTAGCTTGGCTGCAGATGATTTCAGAATGAAGTAATTCTATTTATTTTTTATTAAATAAATTAATCATATAGAAAATGTGCTGTGTGCACACACATACGTTCTAGAAAAACGATAACATATAATTGCAGTGCAAGTCATCTGCTTTTGGGTCATTTGCATGTTCTTCTCTGTGACAAAAGCTAAACATTTTAAAATAGGTTAATAATCTATTTGCATATTAAATACCAAGAAAAATGAAATAGTAAACTATTATGAACTATTATAGCAGTAGACTATTAATTTAACGTAAAATATTGATGTTGATAAAAGAATGTTTCTTAACACTTTACAATACGGGTGCACTAACAAGCATTAATTCATGCTTAACTAATGCACAAACAATACTGAATTAATGTGTAACTAATGATTATCTAAGTTATTCATTAATGATTACCACATTAGGTACTAATTAAGAGTCTGTAAGGTTAATGTATTAGTTCATACATTAACTGTTATTAAATAAATATGTAATTGTGGATTAATTCCAGTATAACTCATTTTTAACGAATAATTTTAATTAATATGTTAATTACCAGACTGAGCCAAAGCCTTGTATTTCAACTTCCAGATAATATGACAGGTACACTAATATGCATTAATATATGATTAATTACTTCATTGTTAGTGCAAATTCATGTGCAAATTACTACAATTACTAAATGACTAGTTAATAATGATG
>JAOTRC010000045.1:22104418-22117200 GCA_027497675.1 Cyprinella lutrensis
TCTTACGGGGTTGGAACAACATGAGGGTGAGTAAATACTGACAGAATTTTCATTTTTGGGTGAACTAACCCTTTAACTCTACGGCAGAATCAGGCTTTCATATTGAACAGTGTGTGTGATTCGTGTCATGATACATTAGATTACGAACATGAAGTATGAAAATCTTTTTTTCTTTCCTTTCATCAGATTTCGTCTTCAAGCTAGTCCTCCAATGACCAAAGAATTTGCCCGTTCTATCAGTTCACTCCCTGCTAAATTTGACAGCAGGTCAGAAGATGCATACAACCATTTTATTTCTATCTATGGAACACACTTCTTGCGGAGAGTCGA
Source organism: Cyprinella lutrensis (assembly GCA_027497675.1). Lineage (NCBI taxonomy): Eukaryota > Metazoa > Chordata > Actinopteri > Cypriniformes > Leuciscidae > Cyprinella > Cyprinella lutrensis. Next base: position 22,104,749 of record JAOTRC010000045.1, read on the forward strand.
CCTGGGCGGCCACGTGGAGTCAACCACTGCTGTGAAGACTTGCCAGATTTCCATGTCAGGTCTAACAGTACACGACGTGAGCATCTGCTTATCGAAAGAAGCGTCTGCCGTCGTTAAGGGTGTGAATGTGAGCAGGCAAGCAAACTTCTGCGCCGCCAGGCAAAAGAGACTGGAGAACAAGAGCAGCTTCAGCGGCTACTTTTCTGACCGCGTCACTGAAATATTGGGCGGCAACGGTGAGCAGCAAGACATCCTCTTCAATCCAAGCGTCAATAATGGTTATGGCGTGTGGCTCAAGTCACTGAAGAAAATTCCAGGAGTGGTGTCCTACACCTTGAGCTCATTGCATATGCTCGTGAAAAATGACCCAGCTAGAAAAGCCGGTCTGAGAGCTGCCATCAGCAAATACATCACAAAAAACGCAATATCCACCGCTTGCCCCTCCAGTTGCAAAGTGGGCCGGCGTGACAGGAATTGCGCATGCAAATGCAGTGGTCATCAAAAAGTTGATAGTAACTGCTGTCCGAGTGAGCCAGGAGTGGCCACCTTGAAAGTGACCGTGAAGAGTGCTGAGGGATTATGGGGCGACCTGTTCTCTAAAACTGATGGTTATGTGAAAGTGTTCTACGGAACTCAAAAGGCTACAACCCCCGTGATTCATGACAACAACTTTCCTCGGTGGAACTACCTGTTCGATGTCGGAACTGTGGATCTGAATAAAAAAACGTGAGTAATAGCTATATTCTCAAACTATGTTTTCATAATCAAAGTGTTGTAAAAATGTGAAACTTTAAAAAATTGCAACATCCTCTTCTTACAGGGAGTTAAAATTTGAGGTGTGGGACCGTGACAACTGGTATGATGATGATCTTTTGGGGAGGAAATCTTTTATCCCACAGCAAGGCAACAATGTGCCGAAAAAGTTGACACTCAAGCACGGCTCTCTTTTGATTTTGTACACTGCCATGTGTGGCCCAAGTCTTACGGGGTCATATTGTGAGAAATACGCTCCTACGCCAGGTGGGGATGGTACTCTGAATTATTACCAGCCATTTGGCAGAGAGCAGCCCATTGTGTTTAAAAAATCCAATAACTTTACAAGAAATGTGTCTTTCCTGTAATACAACCGCTGTAGAATGTAAGGATACAGTAAAATATGAATGAAGGGCCTTCTGATATAATGCATGTATAAAAATTGTCATAAGCTTTTTGAAATATTTGGCAAAGATTCAGTGAAAATAGTTATCATAAATGACATACTATTGACTTGATTTCTACACAAATTTGCAAAAGCTATTTTTTAATAGTCACTTTAAGAACTTGTATCTGAAATATTTTTTTCATATTTTAAAAACCATTCTCAATACATGATTTAATTGTATCATTTGATGTGTATCTTATTCAACCCGCAGTATTACATTTAAAACATGAATGCTTTTAGACTGATGCAATAAAAAACTTTCTTGAAAAAAAGTACATGTTGTCTCTAGTTTTTACTTTAGCCTGCTTATTTCAGTCCTTATATGGGTGAAGTGAGGTACTTTATTTGTGAACTATTATAACAATTAAAATTTTATGCTTGTTGTTTTTATCCTATTGTTTACTATATGTTTTTGCTCGGTCAGTATAGTTGTGGGATTTAGTTTGGTGGTCTGTAAAGACCTTTGAAATAACTGAAATCATTTGGCAAAGTGATATTGAACTGTAATGCGGTCAAGACCTGCTGGATCTACTTTAGCCGTGTGTTTCCCTGAAAATAATTGCACACATTAGGACGTTCGTAAACCAATTATATTCAAGTATTCAACAGCCCTGTAGTACATAACACTTTCTGTTTGATTACCTTTGCACCAAATTACAAAAAAAAGTTAAGACTGGCTGCTGTGAGCGTGTTTCTAATACAACGACTAGGGGAGTGACGGTCGTAAAAAAAAGACGACGGTAAAAAAAAGACAACGGTAAAAAAACGTCTGACTGCCGTTATCGCTATTTCTTCCTCTTTTTTAAAGACGTGAAAACACTGATGTGGCGTTATTCTTTAGCTATTTGAGCAAATGGGAACAAAATATATATGAGGATATATAACTATGAGGACTTCTGCTCCTGAGAAACACAGAAATGTGAAAAGGCTCCATTAAAATGACAAATCTACTTCCTGTGACTAGTCTTTTTGAACCAAACAGTGCCCCCTGTAGAAAATATAATGCTTTACACAAGAATTACTCCTAAAGACCTTCTGCTGTGTTCAGTTCAATCATTTAGGCCCAAAACTCCCTAAATCTGCACGGTTTGTCATAATTACTATTGTTAAAGGCCTTAGAAAGATTCAGTCAGAATTTAACAAACTTCATACACTTGTATATTTGTGTTTGATGGAGTTTATAAATTAAAAGCCATGTGGTCAAATGCAAGTAATGTGATATGAGCAAGCGCTGGTGGTGGAGAGATTACTCACAAACATCTTCAATGTCATTAAAACTGCAATGACATTAAATTAATATTTTGTATATAGCCTAATGCACACATTTCTTCTCACTGAAACATTTAACATATATGTGCAAAAAAATGCAAAAAGTTATTTATTTTACTTGGACAAAACTGCATTGTATATCTCTTCTCCTTAGATTGGGATGTCTTTGTCTAATATGGAGCCACTTGACACTCTTATAACACTGGCATTATTATAGCACTGATTAGCAAAACTAAGTTATATTCTTGACCATATATTTTAATTCCAGTTACCATAGTTTAGATATCTGAGCTCTGCTAGCCCAGGACAGTGAACTGGGGCAGAAAGAAGGAGCAATCCAAAACAATCCAAAGCAATCCAAACCAAGACCAACAGACAACCGCAGTGCAAATGCTGTATCCCTGCTCAACTCAACAGTTTAAGTTTAATGAACATATTTACTTTTATAATGCATGTTCCTTGCCCTGCTCTTATGGTCTTTGTAATCTTTAATCAAAATGTAGTGCTTCGTTTTTCCAATGAAACGACTTTCACAGATGCCATTATTGGGAAATGGTTACCAAAAGTCTTTGAAAAATGTTATAATTAAATATTATTTAAATTATTTTTATTATTAATACTGATGCTCATTATACAGTAATAATTAATCCTCACATTAGAAACTTTTATAAGAAATCCCAATACATTTGAAAATATTTTTATTTTTTTAAGTTTAGCATATCAAAGAAAACAAAAATTGTTAGCAAACAGCGATGACTAGTCCTTTTTTCTTCCGTTCATGTGTAAAAATGCTAAAAAGGCACAAGCAGTCCCAGACAGAAGTTGTTCAAAGTTAATGTAAATGATGTTATGTAATTTTATCAGAGATCCGATCATTTTCAGCTCAAGCAACATTAAATGTTTTTAAAAAATGGCACTCAAACATTAAACAGCTCTTTACAGGCTATCTTCAGATTTCACAAAAAGACATCTTAATAAATGTATTGGTATGAATAATATCAACAATATTTGCCTTGGTATACTTTAATTTGTTAAAAAAAATATGTGGTATTTCTCATTTTTGATAGATAAAATGAAGTCTAATTTTACATTTTGTTTACACACTGAACATTGTAGTTCTTTTGAAAATATGTAGCCTAAAAGAGGCTGCAATTCAGGTTGACTTTAAAAACACTTGTATCACTTTATCTGTTATATTCTCTACACTGCAGATTAATGTGTTGTTGACTATTAGCATGTAGCCTATTTCTCTTTGTAGGCTACACATCATAGTAGTGACATTTGAGATTTGAGGTAAATTGTTACCTCACACTAGCTAGCTAATGGGGAATGAAAGAAAATCTGACTTTATAGGTTGAAAATTGTATCTTTTTCGTAAATTGTAACCCCTTTTTAATCCACAATAAAACAGAACCGCATCGATTATTTCAAGCCAAATAGAGGCTCCTGGTTTTGTATTCCGCCTAAAACAAACTACAGTTCCCTACTTATAATGGAGAGCGTAGGTCAGTTACGCGCTGCGGAGACACGCAGTACAGCAAGCGAGCGGAATGGGGGAGGGGCAGCAGGTAAAGTGAGCCGGCGGCGCATGCGCAGAAGCGCTCCAGCCCTCTGCATCGCTCCCCTCCCCCCACCTCTTTTTTTTGCAGCATCAGTACCGCGTTCGGAATCGCATTCGTGTGCTGGAGTCAGAGCGCGCTGCGGGGCATCACTGCACCGCCACGGAGGACACACCATCACAGAACCGGGAACAGGGAAAAGGAAAAAGGCGTGAAATAGTGCAGAGGGGAAGAACAGGGCGCTCTTTTTTTGAAATCACCGAAATCTGTGGGAAATTAAAACAGGAGCCAGACATTTACTAATAATAAATACACGAACGCAGCGGACATCTCAAGCGATATTTTTGGCCAGCACGGCGGGGAAAAATGAAGGATCGCACGCAGGAACTACGAAGTGTGAGTCTTTATTTCTGATGCTTTATCGTTCATCTCCTCCCATATTGTCCGTCTCCTCACCGCAACCGGGCGTCAGCAGCTGACATCTCACTGCTGCTCGCTCACGGCTGAACATTTATGGGCATGGTATAGGGATATCATACATTTCCCGATCTTTTTTCCACATATTATCTTATTTTTCTTTATGCAAGTCTACCACATTACACATATACTGTTAATAGCGACTCTCGCGCGAGCACTAGCTGTTCCATGTGCGATGGATCGATTTATCGATCAAATCCGGTTATATGGCGTAATTCGCGAAATGAGCCCCCCACATTAGCATGCACACAGACTACCTTTGATACATGTCGCCCAGGAGTGTGATCCAGAGTATAGACTGCTGCGGATAGTTAGGCAGTATCCTTACACTGATACGCACCATCCCAATATCTAATTCTATGATCACCACCATGATTAATTATTAATTTCTATTTTTTTTTTTTTTTTGTTAAGCGAAAATGACATTCATCCGAACAGGTCCCCCTTGTTCCGTACCCTATGAACTCTTATTAGATTTTCCCTTCTGCACCAGAGGATTTTGAGTAGCCTATCTTCACTAAAGCTCCATTCTGGTTACATGCAGGCTACCTCTGATCGGACGCATTTGGATCATTGGATGGGATGTGCAATTATTGCAGCACACATTGTTCCCTTCTAAGCCCCTATATTAAATATGAAAGGGTGTAATATTGTTGCACGTATCGCCCAAATTGAGCTTAACGAATACAACATGGCCGCCAAAGAATTTCTATTTGTAGTCGCGACGGTATAGCGACTTAATCATTTATAGATTTCATTTTTTTCAGTAATATCTAAGGTGGGCCTTGATGCTTTAATGCGTCGCCCAACCTCCACGAATTTTCCGTCGCTAGAGATCAATTGAATATCGTAAAAGGAAACGCCTGAACCCAGTGCACTGCACTCATCAGTGTGTAGTGCGCTTTTGCAAGGGAGCGAAAGGGGTGGGGGTGAAAGAGAGATATGGACATTAACATGTTTGTAAAGCAAAATATAAATGGGCAACTTCACAACCAAGCGCAAAGACGAGCATCTTTCACTTGCTAGCCTACATCATAAAAAGTCATTAGTACAAAAAACCCCGAACGGAATCAGCCCGAGACTTCTCTTATTCCCCTGGAGACCCGGAGCATCTGATATCAGCATTTGCTTATCAGACGAAACGTAGAAATGTAATCTACCGATAATTGGATTTACAGAATTCGCAATTATACGTGATGCGCGTGCAGACTCCCTAAAGCTGAGTGCTCCTATGCCGGCGCTGCCACTGTGCTTTAAACATATATCATTAGTCTAGCTTCCAAAGGTGTTAATAGTTCAGCGCGAACCTGATGCGACATGATTGGGCAATAATCGAATTTTATGTAATCGTCAACATCACTGTGACGTATTGGTCGCGCGGTGAGGGAAGTGTATGGGTTACTTGGACTGTGGGCGTGCGCATGGCGCGAGCGTGTCTATGCATAGTGGAGACAAGCAAGGATAAATCAGACAGAATTCATTGACCTTGCCCCTTTTAATATTAGGTTTCATTTGAATAGGGGAGAGATCTGACATTAAATGAATGAGCAAGATTGAATGGGATAATTACAGCCTGAAGTATTTCTAATGAAATTGGGCTGGGAAAGCATTAGGCTCCACAGTGGCCAAAGCAAACCTTTGGCTCCAAAAAAAGCCAAATATACAGGTTAAATAAAATGACACAGACTGTATTTATGACTTTCATCTGTAGATGCCACTATGACAGCCTCGTTCAGATAATAAGCACACTTATTTTATTATGATTGATACTGACAACAGCCAGAAGGAAACTACAGCTAACTAAACTATCAATGGCAGATCATTTGAGACAATAGACCCCTATGGATCTGGGGCTAGTTGTCGCTCAGGAGAAGTTGTCACTCAGGCTATAGCGCTGTAACTTTAAGGTTTTGAATCAAAAGTTAAATTAGACAAATGTGTACATTGGTTTCAAACACCTAGTTCAAAAAATGTTAATAATAATAATAAAAAGTTGACATCAAAAAATCCAAAGTGAAAGGTTAATGAATACACACGCACATTAACCTTTCACTTTTGATGTTTCATATTGTTTTTTTATCACAGTGGAAGCTGCCATTAAACAACCTATTATTTTTTTGGCTATATTTATATAGTAAGACATTCTGTTTAAATGTAGCTAGAAAAATGAAAAGGCGGTTTAATGGCACGTGACAACTGCTATATCACAAAAGGTCAATGTGTCTTGATTGAACCTTTTTCCTGCGTAAATGTTCAAAAGATTTTTTGGAACCAAGACTTTACAAGGCATCAGCCCTAAGACATATTCACCAGAGTAAAATGTGTGACTCTCTTAATATATGATAATTTGATATCCTAAGCATCATATATATACGGTCTACAACAGAGAAGTCTTCATGAGTAATGACATGTGTTGGCTGAAAAGCGGATAGAGTTTATGTCAGCATTAGAGTTTATTTCAGCATTAAATATGATTAAAAAGCATAACATTTGAAGAAAAAAATATTTCAAATCCTGATGCTAAACATGCACAATGTATTGTTGTGCTTCACTGTGCCCTGTAATGTCCTTGAGAGAGGCAAGGTTGAATGTCTGTGTCTCTCAGCCTTTCTCTTTTTTTTTCTCTGCCTCATCTAACAGGCTTGAGAGGTAAAGTCATATTGAAGACTCCTAATAGGCAGTGAATTAAAGTTTTTTCGTGTGCCTTCAGAAAATGGTACATTAAACGGATAGTTCAATCCAAAATGAAAATCGTTTCTTTCGTCTGCTGAACACAACAGAAGATATTTTGAAGAATGTTGGTTACCAAACCATTTTGGTGACCATTGGCTTTCATTGCATGGACAACATATTGAGATATTCCTTTTCCACAGACAAAAAGTTACAAGGGTGAGTAGGCCTAAAAAATGATGACAATTTTAATTTTTTGAGTGAATTATTAAGAATTCAGCCTGTCGTGTAGACATATTTGTCCAGACCAAAGCTAAAAGCCCAATAAGTTACAAGATACGTCTGGATGTTATAGCTTTTTAGTATAGGCGTAGTGTTTAAATATTGAAATATTCTGAGAACACTGAATATTGGATTGAATATTAAAATGAATTTTTAGTGATATGACTGCACTGAAGAGCTTTCTCAGATCAGTTGATAGTAGGACGTGGTTTCCCACATGATGATATGTAGGTAGTTGGCTAATGAATAGGTGAGAATATGCAAACTGTGGGGGAAATGTAATTTATTGTGCATCAAAATAAACGAACAAGCAAAATATATTTGTGTTGGAAGCCAGTATTTGTAGAGAGCACGGTATAAATCCTTTCTTTATCGTAATCGTGATATGTTTTGCTATGAACTTGATATCCAGTTTGGTGAAAAACCGCAGGTGTGGACTGACTGGAAAGTTGGCAACCTAATATTAATTTACTCAGAAGCGCCAGGAAGGCAAAGACTATGTGACATCACATACTGTATCTTGCCCAGTTTTGTCCAGAAAAGGGGAGGTCAGACACATTGTGCTAAATGATACTAAATGAGTGCTAATAGAACCCACAGATACATCAGTTGCACAAATTATGACCATACACAGGTTGTAAACTATAAACTCAATAGCATATGTGTGACTTAATATCACAATTCTGGGTGCAGATGTGCCTATTTGCCCCCCAAAAAAGAAAAAAAGATCTAAAATGAACACACACCCAGATAACTGTACAAATATCACTTGTTTTTGATGTTAGAATGTGTATGACCAAGCAAAAATGGCTTCAGCAAATTAGTAGGTTTATATAAAAATTGGGCATTGCATTTTATTTAGAGATTTTATTAGAACAAACAGGGAATATGGAAACATAATGCTTAATGGCAACTTAAAACTTTTTTTTTTTTTTTGAGTGGACACACTTGTTCAGACACAGAAACGGATTGGATTGCCAATCATTATTTATTTTATGTTTCGGATCACTGCTACCTTATTTAACCCCAAGACTAAGGCTCATTTGTGGCTAGTTTGGTTGCTAACCTGTTAGATGCTCAAAAAGGGTTTTTTTTAACATGTGCGGTATTAATTCTCTGGACAGATGGAACAGAAGCAGGGAACCCCGGTAGCCGACGCGACACACAGAGAAAGTATCAGAAAAGATAAGCAGCGAGCAGCGCTACAGCTGACGGCAGCAAGAGCTGAGCTCATGGGGAAAGCGAACTCAGTATGTGTCTTGTCAGCCAACGGGGCCGGAACAGGTAGATAATAATTGGCAGAGAGAGGGAGACGGGAATATACGGCTACATATGTGAAGCTGGCCGCTGCCCAACAACAGATGCAACAGACGGGTCAAGATAGGTCACGGATGTGGCTGTGTCAGTGGGAAAAGGGAAGAATGAAGCACTGCGGGGATCAAACTGCAGTACGGTTAGAGAGAGAAGTGGAATTTCCCCAAATCTCAGAAAATACAGAATGGGAAGAGGTAGAGAGTGGAGAAAAGAAAGAGGGATAAGCTGTGGAGGCCACAGGTACTGTAACAGATGGAGAATGAATGAGATGCATCATAAAGACATGTGGTTAGGAGATAAATAAAGGTTTAATGATTCAGTTGTGGGGTTATTGCGCTAAATGTACACTGGGTAGATTTGCTGATGCGCAGGAATTGGGTAAAACTGCTTTGTAATACTGTAAAATGAATTTTGAATGTAAACTGATTTTGGTTCGCTCTTTTTGCATATAAAAAGCTCAGCGGTAGGTAGTGCAGTGAAAATGCTTTGAGGTTAAACTGAAATATTTCCAACTGAAATAGTACAGATTTGATTAAATTGTTAGTGATTTGTAACAGTGGAAACTGGGGGTGAATGATACAGGCAAGAAGTTAAAATGGTTAAATGTTCAAGTAGTTGAAGGGCTGTCGTGAGATTCTTTACAGTCAAAAACCAGATTTAGAAGAAATATGGCAATGGATGCACCTTATACAGGCTAATGACTGTCATGAATCTAAAGTGTAGGACTATAAAACCTTTTAATATTGAAATAAATCAAAGTTTTTGATCTGCTATAAATGCATTATATTCCACAAGTGCACTAGTATACACTTAAATGGCACTTTAATCCTGAATGAAAGATCTGGATTCAGTCTTGAAGATATCTGCTAGCATGTTAGCTTGCAGAATTATAAACTAACTTTAAAAAATATATACAGGGTATGCATATGCATATGGTATCAAGGCATATCCAACTTGGGTCTACACAATTGATTTCTATTTAGATTTCGGAAATACATTTTTGGAGACAATTTCTGAGCTATATAGTACATTATAACCAAAGACCTAAAGAATAATGCAGATAAGAATGGACATGTCAAAGTTGTGACATTTTACTGTTAAATTGTTGGTCTGAGCAGATTTAGTTTTTTCTATGTCATGGACTATGGATTTTTTACATTATTGTTTTATGTCAAATTGTTATGAAACATGTGTAGTGGATTTATGAGCTATACAGCGACCCCTGCAGGTCATAACATCCACTGTCCACTGAAAATAGCTAGCCTTTCTCCTCTACTGGTTAGCCATGTTTGGGTGGGATTTGTAAGATCTTTTGCGAATTGTATTTCTTAAAGCGTTTCTTATTTGTTAATGATTTTATGAATAGTTTTATTACACTGTAAATTTTTTTTGTTGGTTTAACCTAAAAAAAATAAAGTAACCTGGTTGCCTTAAAATTTTAAGTTCATTGAAATGAAAAAATTGAGTTAATACAATGGAGATTAATTTAATCATCAGAAACTCAAAATATTATGTTATCTGAACTACGTAAAGTTAATGCAATGGAGATTGATTTAATCATCAGAAACTCAAAATATTATGTTATCTGAACTACGTAAATTATTTAAGTTGATTTGAGAAAAGAAAAAATGTTGTGATTACAAATCATGAAAATATTTTTTTTTACAGTGTAGTGCTTTAATTTTACCAATGAGCTTAAACACATTAAAAACAATAATATTTGAATATTCTTTTCTTTTAATTTGAAGCAATCTATTTTTTGGATGGGTATTTTTGACTACAAGTTGTAATTCTTCTGATCCAGTGGTCATTAAGCTGATTCAGACTGATAACTTCAGATTTTTTATTTTTGTTGACCAATTCAGACCCAGCTTAATAACTCAAAAGAGTATCTTAGCAAATCATCTCTCTCTCTCTCCTTAATCACAATTAAATCAGACTGCAAACACAAGTCAGCTAAAACTATTTATTTATTCCGTGGTGCAGCGAATTCAGAATAGCAGAGCTGGAAACATGTTCATGGGACTTTAGTGCTAAAGTGTATAGGATGTGCTCCCCTATAGTTTCCCAAATTAAGTCTTGGACAGTGAACACATAATAGCATCCAAGGAATAGTTTAATCAAATACTCACCCTTATATCGTTCCAAACTAATATGACTTTGTTTTTGAAATACATATTCTTTTGTCCTAATCACTCTGATTGCTGTCTTTTTACTAATGTGCTGGTTGCTCTTTTCCTTTCAAACTTAAAAAAGGATGCAAACGCACTATAAAGGTGTCATAATAGTCTTAAATTTCAGTCTGTTCCTCAAGCAAAGCTACTGTATGGATTCAGAGACCAGCACATTCTTCAAAATGTCGTTTGTGTTCCTCAGAAGAAAGTCAGTCATAGAGGTTTGAAACAACATAAGGGTGAGTAAATGATTTTGAATTTTAATTTCTGAATGGCCAGTTCCCTTAATCTGTCTAAACATATGGGTGGGCGCCCACTGAAGTAATTGGATTTTTTTTTTTTTCGTATGGTTGCACCACTGGCAATTACTGAAGAATTTGAAGAGGGTGGTCCTGTCAATAACAGCATTAGTATTGATCCATTCTTTTATTAATCCATTTTCCTTCATTTTTGGGCTTTTGAAGAACTACAGACAAATACAAAAAGGGATTGAATTGCAATGCGATTTTTTTAAAGACTGACTCCAATATGATTAAGGTCAACAAAGACCTGACTATGGGAAAAGTGCATGATGAATATAAATTGAAGTTGCAGATGAACAAAATGTTCATACGACCTTCTACTAAACTACATTTCACTCACATTTTGCTTCATCATGGTGAACACTGTGAATGAACATCTGCAGAGCATCATACATGATATCGGATCCGTGGCACGTTTTTCACACCATGTAATGGAAAATTCATAATAGACCAGGACAATCTTTTGTAGGCGACGTCAAGCAAGTTGGACTGAGGTCAGGCTGCATGGGCTTTCAATTTCATTAAGACTGAATCACAGTTTTCCCTTTCTGACCAGCTCTGATTTAATTCCTTTTAGTCATGCCCACAAAATATCGCCCTGATGGGTCATTTCAATAGATCGGCGAGATTTGCCACGATTTAGAAGTTACAGGGAGGATTTATGCTTTACATTGACTGCAGACAGAGAGTGAGTCAGCAAGTTTCTTGTTCATTCTCCAGAGGCTTGCTGTCATTTGAACCAGATAGTTATTTTTCATTCCCGTTCATTATATACTAATGTGAAAAGGCAGTGGCTATTCCAATGGGAAACAGAAAATGGTTTTTATCAGTACTGGTACGTGGTCGAGATGTCAGTCCCAATCACAGCTTCTGTGTTTGTTTCTTTGGAGCTGCTGCCACATTTCACGATCTTCGAATTTTACTGACATTATTGTGAATGTCATCAAAATATTTTTTCATGATTTGTTTCCTTATTAAAACACTAAATGTTCAAGGACATGATTAATAGTTTACCCAAGCTGACATGTTGTGTTATAGACTTAAAGGGATACTCCACTTTTTTTGGGAATAGGCTCATTTTACAACTCCACCTGAGTTAAACAGTTGAGTTTTAACGTTTTCAGATATATCCAGCCGATTTTCTGATATTTAGAAGAATATCAGTAACCAGACAGTTTCTGGTCTCATTGACTTCCATAGTATA
>JAOTRC010000045.1:22165831-22185604 GCA_027497675.1 Cyprinella lutrensis
AAATGCGTAGAGATAACACGCCACTTGACTCGAAAGTGGCGTGTATGTTTACGCAAAAGTCGTGATGTCATGTTGTGGGAGAAGCCTCTCTAGGAACTTAGCTGAGGTCTTCTAACCAAAAATCAAAAACAAAAAAAAAAACAATCAAAAGTTACATAGCATATTGACAACCATATCTCTCCCAGTGCCGAGCAGAATAGTGCCATTCACACCTGGCTTTATATTTAGTCTTCGCACAAGTAAACAACTCGAAGTACAGGTGTAAACGCCCCCAAGACGATTAGTAGAGATGACGCATTCAAATGTGTTTATAGGAGGAGAGGAAACAGAAGTTGTGAAAGCGTTTACGTATCTTAGAGTTACTTTAGATTCTACTCCCACTTTTAAAAGCCATGTAAAAAAGTTGTCTAATATTGTGAAATTTAATTTAAAGAATTTTAGGTATATTAGGTCATTTTTGACGAGTAACTCAATTCTTAAGTCAATGGTAATACTGTATAAGAGGGCGATAAAAGTGTTTGATAAAAAACCCCTCTCATTTCACCACTGTAAAATAAATAAAAACTGTAAAAAATGTATTGAGTTTTGACAATTTTAAAAATTTGAATTATGCGTGCTTTGTTTACAAGGTCTGGCATGGCCTTGCTCTAACTCCATTGCAGGAGTTAAACAAAGGGCAGATTGTGGTATTGGTACCAGGTCTGTTAGGCTGCATTTACAATGCAGGTCTTGATGCCCAAATCCGATTTTCTAACTTTATCCGATTTTATTTTTGACGACCTGCTTACATCATCTTTTAAAAGTGACCCATGTCGGATTTTTGCATTTACACTATACACTGCTGAAACTACCAAATGCAGACGTTCTGACCCGGAAAATGAAGTAAAACAGCACGAAATTCAATGGATGCAGATGCGAATAAAATTATCCAGTGTTTTTCTTTCCACAATATTTTGAAAAGTCATCAAAACTCTTGTCTCGTACGGCGCAGAAAAAAAGAGGAGAGGCATTGTAGCCACCACGAGCACTTAAAACGATGCCTAATATCTCGTGAAATGTCTTCAAATACGGATTTATTTCTGTAACAACCCTACATTTTTGCCTGCATTCTTCACCCCAAACACTCAAGAGACATGAAACCTCCGCATTGCTCCACTGTGTGTATCCTTTCTTCCATCACGCCTATAATCGCACACTTTTAATGACGTACGACTCGCATTACCGGGGAATATCCGATTTGTCTGCTTACATGGCACACGCAAATGCACGTATCCAATTCATATCCAATTTATTACCACATATAAATTAGGCCTGTATCCGATCTGAGAAAATCGGAATTCATGCGTTTTTTTTCCTGCTTACACGTTCACTAGTCATATCCGATCTGTGCCACATGAGACTAAATAATCGGATTTGGGTCACTTGAACCATGCAGTGTAAACGAGGCCTATAAGACAGTGACTTTGACCTTTAGTGTGCATGCGTGGTTGGTGAATGCTTTTTGTTTCTGCTCATGAAAATTATAATTTTATTATTATTAATAATAATTTAGATTGAGTATTTTATTCATCTGCAGATAGTGCCTCTAACTATCCTTCAAATAAAATAACCCCAGGTGCATTGTGGGTGCATGCAAAATATCACCATGCAGCATCAGTATTTTCCATAATATGCATCTTATAATTCCAAATTAAGATGCAAATGAGCTGCTGGGTGAGACGGAATGAAGGAAGCAGATACATGGCTTACGTTCATGAAAAAAAAAACAAAAAAAAAACCTTGCATCATCTATTTGTCATCCGTTCCCATGAATCTGTGGGGCAGTTTGAGCTGGCAGCTAATCAGAGGCAAACAAGGGGGAAAAAAATAACCCTGGCTCCTCGAAATTGGCCAATTTTCAGTTCCTCGAGTGGCAGCATGTGTTTAGCAATTACAACGATCCCATAAATATCCCAAGATCCCCGAAACAGGGCAGGAGAACCAGAAAACAATTATGATTAGCGATTTAATTACAGTCTTAACTCCATCAAAGTAAATTTAGGCTATGATTTCTCGAGAACTGACTTGAAGAGGGAGCTACTGTATCACCATTGCTTTCTGTTCTGAACTCTTCAACACAATCTCATTATGAGAACCAATCATAAGGCTTAGCATCATGCAAATTAGAATCAGTTTTGCTCATTATCTTAAAGGGGTCATATAATGGTACATGCACTTTTTCAAGTTGATTGTACTGAAATGCGTGTTGGCAGTGCCTGTACACAATCATCATATAATGATACAAATCTATCTAGTGTTTTTCTTTTAATCTCCTTACATATTTTCCCCTGCCTTAAAGGGTTAGTTGACCCAAAAATGAAAATTCTGTCCTCATTCTGTCCTTCAACCCTCATGTTGTTCCAACCCTTAAGACCTTCGTTCAACTTGGAACACAAATAGATATTTTTGATGAAATCTGAGAGCTGGATCACTCTTGCATACTAGTCCATAGGCTTCTTGAGGAATTGAAACTTGCTGGCCTCGAAAAGTTAATAAAGATATCGTTAAAATAGTCCAAGTGACTTCAGTGGCTCAATCTTAATTTTATCAAACGACGAGAACACTTTTTGTGCGCAAAAAACAACAAAAATAACGACTTTATTTCAACTATTCAATTACTTCTCTCTGTTCCTCGAGTCAGATTACTAGTTTAATAGCGTAAGCTTCTGTTAATGTACGTCACACGCATCACACACATGACCAGCGTCGGCCAATAGTGAGCCTACGTGTGACGTAGCTCTATGCTATCATACTACGTTAAATGACTAGCGGCAGATAGAGAAGGAAGTGAATAGTTGAAATAAAGTCGTTATTTTTGTTGTTTTTTGCACACAAAAAGTGTTCTCGTCGTTTGATAAAGTTAAAATTGAGCCACTGAAGTCACTTGGACAATTTGAACGATGTCTTTAATAACTTTTCGAGGCCAGCAAGTTTCAATTCCTCAAGAAGCCTATGGACTAGTATAAAGGAGTGATCCAGCTCTCAGATTTCATCAAAATATCTTAATTTGTGTTCCCAAGATGAACGAAGGTCTTATGGGATTGGAAAGAAATGAGGGTGAGTAAATACTGACAGAATTTTCATTTTTGGGTGAACTAACCCTTTAATAAATGGTCGGTTTGCTGAGTGCTGTTGGGCCTAGACCAGTATTTATTCCTGGAAGCACTACAACTAATATAAGATGGTCAGTATGAATTATTATGGCAACTGAATGCTCAAATGGTAACAACAGTAAACTATTCTATACATTCCAGAATATTATCAATGAGATCAATAAAGGAGGAGGGAATAAATGATTTGGCTATATTTAGTACAATACACACACATCTACCAAATAAGTACATCAAAATGTACCTATTATATCATGACATCCTAACAATCTAGTACATATTGCTAACTGAAAACAAAGGGTGGGTAACTTATCTGGTCTCCACTAATCATACTGTCCAAACTTCAGAAAAATCCGAATTCCGGCACGCGTATGGTCCCGAGGAAGCCGGATTGGAGATCATATACCTGTAATAGACATGTAGAAACCTGTGATCTTTACTAGTTCACTTCAAAAAACACGAACAACAGACGTAAACTCACGTGAACCGGTATTCCTCTCCCTCTCTTGTGCTTGAAGTGTCCTTCCTCACGCTCTCCTTGCCTACCTGGTTGTCCCCGCAGCGGTGTCTGGCCAGCCCAGAGCGACCCTGGAAGCTCTTCCCGCAGGTGGGGCAGCCAAAACGGGTGTGGCCTTCCTCGTGGACTCTCTGGTGGTTCCGAAGAAAGCGGGCCAGCCGGAAAGCCTTGCCACAGGTTGTGCAGATATGCCTCTTCTTCTGCGTGTGGATCCGCATGTGGTTGCGCAGGGCCATATAGTTGGAGTACGGCTTGTCACAATACGAGCAGCTGAAGTTGCCAATTTTGTGTGTGTTTTTGTGGTTGAGCAGACTGCTGGCGTGCTTGTACGAGCAACCACAAAGGTCACAGCTAAAAGGGCGTTCCTCACGCTCTGGAGATCCCAGATCACCCGTATCCATGCTCATATTAGAGCTGTTGAGGGAGGCAGAGGAAGAAGGGAGCTGGGAACTGCAGTTATGCGAGGCCAGATCTGTGGTTGTCCTAAAGACTTGAGAGCACCCATCGCATTCATATTCGGTTGGAGGAGCAGCAGTTTGCACGCTGGGACCGGGAAGGGGAACAGGAAGGTCTTTGCAGAGCTGGTTGCCGGTGTGCGTTTCAAGCTGCCTCTGGTTCCTGAAGCCCCTACCACAGTCAGAGCAGGTATATTTTTTCAGAGCGAAATGCATTCGGAGGTGGTTCTTCATCGCCAGTCGATTTGGATAAGTGGAGTTGCACACGTTGCAGTGGTATTCACCGATCTTGTGTAGGTTCTTGTGATTGGCCAGACTGCCAGCATGACGGTAAGTACGTCCGCACTGATCGCAAGCAAAGGGGCGGCGGCCGCTCCCATCGTCCACTTGCTGGGCCCTAGCCCCTGCGTACGGTTTCTTGAAATCTTGAGGTTGGCCATAATTGGTGTTCACGGGAGGATTCTGAATTTTGGGATCCCCCATCCTCATAGCTTGAAGCTGCGATGGGCCTCCCTCATAGCGGGCACCGTTGGGGTGAGACATGCTTTGAACCCGTTGGTCTCGATTTCCAGTCTTTGCTCTGTGCTCTTCGTGCAGCCGTAGATGATTGATCAACTGCTTTTGAATCTTGAAGGCTTTCCCACACTCCTCACACTTGTGCCTGTGAACAGACAAAACAAACAAAAACAAACGGATAAGAAAGCAGTGTTAAAATACACTTTAAACAAAAAAAAAACAGAAAGAGGGATGGTCCCCTTACAAATACAAAGATGACTACACAATGCTCAAATGGGGTACAGACGTTATGAAATTCAGACTCAACTGCGTGTATGCGTGTACATCAGTATGAGTTATGTTTGTCGCCCTGGGAAAATCACCAAAGCACACTGCCTTGACACAAAATTTCATTAAAATCTATTCATTCAGTGATGACCTGGGTAATCACATGAGTGGGGAACTCATGACAATACATAAGAGTATTCAAAGTATGCAAAGAGAACTAAACAGTTAGAGTATAATAGGGCACATGCAATGCTGGCTAACCTCTTTAAGTCAAAATGAGTCCTCTGGTGGTTCTTGAGAGCCAGTAGGTTGTAGTAGCGTTTTTGGCAGACAAGGCAGCGGAAGACCCCAGTCTTGTGAGATTTCTTATGGTTGAGCAGGGAGCAGGGGTGTCTGTAACCCCTTCCACACTGGTCGCACCTGTGGGGCCGATCATCAGAGTTTGCCATCTGCTGGGGGTTTGCAGGGCTCCCGCTGCCACTGGTACCAGCACCACCCGTCATCCCTTTAGCTCCATTCATACCCTTGTTCAATCCCCCCACTCTCGCCTTGCCTGGACACAGGTGAGTGATCAGCTGATGGCGATCTGCAAAGAACATGCCACAGTCAACGCAAATGTGGTTCCTTCCATCCATTTTGCCATTAGAATTAGAGCTAGCTCCTCCCAAGCCCTGTGTAGATCCATCCGCCCGGGGATGTCCATGGACTAACTGATGGTTAAGCAAGTCCTGCTTTCTGCTGAAGCTCTGTCCACAAGTGCTACAGATTAAAAGACCGGTAGTATTACCCTCTTGTCGCCTCCTCCACTCTTGCTCGCCAATTGGAGAGAGGGCAGAGGAGGGCCCTGCCCCTTGGTTAACCCCATGGCTTCGCAAGTGGCTACGAAGTGCCCTTAGGCTGGCATAATGGTTTCCGCAGACTGTGCACTGATAAACCTCTCCATCATCGTCATCATCTTTGTTGTCCATTCTCTTACTGTTGCCCTGGGAGTTGTCTTGAGGACCTCCAAACGGCATCTGGCTGTGACCACGTCTCTGACGAGTACTTTCTTTGACGTTGCCACTGCCTGGCAGGGAGGCACCACCAGTACTATGGAAGCTTATGTTACCCATGTAACCATTGGTCATACCGCTTTGGTTGACTCTATCTGGTTGACGATGGTTTTGTGGAAGAGGCGAGTGCCCAGAACTGCTTTGAGCGAGAGAGCCGTCAAATCGGTCATGGAATTCCAGTGAATCCAGGCCACTGTTATGGGAACCATCTGGGACAAAGTGTGCTGCGTCACCAAGATTACCAGGCAGTGAAATTGGGGTTGCAGCACCACTCTCCTGATCCTGAGAATGTACAAAGCCTTGTTGAGAGTCTAGCCCTGTGAGTGGCTCAGAGGAAAGCCAATCTCCCTCTGTACCCATCGATTGGGAATTCGGCCGGGTTTTGTGACTACGGAGGTGACTTTGAAGGGCTGCTAAGTGTGGATACTGCTTACAGCAAACAGTGCACTGATATTGACCAGTTTGGTGGGAGCGTTTATGATTAACTAGACTCCCGGCATGTCGATAGCTTTTCCCGCACTCTTGGCACTTAAATTTGCGTTCGGCATCATCAATTGCGGACTGCGCCTGAGACCTTGCCTCACCATTGGGTGATGATATTGATGGTTGAGAGTTTGAAGCCAGTCCGTTCGAATTTAACATAGCGGGACCATCTTGAGCATGGCTTGTGGTATGAGAGTCATGGGTAAGATAGTGAATTTTGAGACTCTCTATGTCAGGATGTCCAGCTCCACAATATGCACAGGTATATATGGGATTATTAACAGGAGGGTCAAGCATAGGGTCATAACGTTTGTCGGGTAATGGAGGCAGTGGAAGAGGGTCACCCAGAGCAGGTGTGTAAGGATTCACAGCGGGGGACCGAACAGAACTAAGAGAACTATGAGGCACTATCCCAGGGAAACTACGCGTTAGCCCCAACGAAGATGATGCAGCGTTATGTAACATAAGGTGCTCTTGAAAGTCATTCTTATTAGGCAAAACCACTTGACAAAGATGGCAAAAGCTGGGTATCAGTTCTTCATTCTGTGATCCAAGGGGACGAGGGTCAGATTGTGCTTCAGGCACGAGAGCCCCCATGGACATTCCAAGGGGCTTAAATTTTGAATGAGTGCGTTCGTGAGCATTGAGAGCGGCAAGATTATTGAACTGTTTGTAACAGACATTGCACTTATACATGCCCTCTTGATGAGACTTCTTATGATTAACCAAGCTGCCATGATGACGATATGTCCTCTCACATTGGTCACATTTAAATGGTCTGTCCCAGGCATCTTCACATCCTGGAGATTTCAGTTTGTCATGGTCGTGGCCAGGCATTATTCCACTGTTGTTTATGTGACTCCTGAAAGC
The DNA here is from genome assembly GCA_027497675.1 of Cyprinella lutrensis. Classification (NCBI taxonomy): domain Eukaryota; kingdom Metazoa; phylum Chordata; class Actinopteri; order Cypriniformes; family Leuciscidae; genus Cyprinella; species Cyprinella lutrensis. The sequence goes on from JAOTRC010000045.1 coordinate 22,173,141, forward strand.
TGCTTCAGACAGATCTTGTGCTAGATTATAATCCCTCTCTTCATCAACATTGTCATCGTTCTCCTCTTCTGCTTGGGCACTTGGAGACAGGGTGTGGACGCGGAGATGGTTTTTTAGAGCCATTGCATTGGGCAATGTTCTGGTGCAGACCGGGCACTGGAAGGAGCCCATCTCATGCGTTTTTTTGTGAGAAGCCAAGCTACTGGCATGCTTAAAAATGCGTCCACACTGCTCGCATTCAAATCTGCCATTGTCTTCTTGATGATAGTGTGCTTTCATGTGCTCCAGTAGGCTAGGTGTACTTGGGCAAATGATGTCGCATTCTTTGCAAGGGAAACCCTTGGCCCGATTCATATCATGCATAGCCATGATGAGAAAATTGAAATGGAAGGGGGAAATGTCCACATAAAATGATCCTCGAACAAAGAAGAAAAAGGGGCAATGTGTGATGTTCAGCTCTCTGCTTCTGTAGTATCAGCCATTTTACCTGGGTGACAGATATTCTCTCCAATCAGCCTTTCAAATCCACTCGATCACGGCAGTTCAGAGAGGGTCTGGACAGTTGTGGGGCATCAGAGGAAAGCTGAGGAGAAACAAAAAGAAACATTTAATTTAACACTGCAATTACATTCACTATTTTAATATATGTAGTTTAAAAAAAATACACTTAAATGAGAGAATCATTTTATAAATCTAAATGATAGTTAAAAACATCTTAAAATCTAATGCGTAGCAAGCTAAACGGGTTATAAAAGCTGTTCGTAAAGAGTAACCAAAAGCCTTTGACAAACACATTCACTGTATTAGGCATACATGTGGCCACATTACGTGGTTTGACACATTTGATCTCATATTTAGGTAATTGGACAGAAACACAGGTTCAAAATAGTGGAAATATGCCAGCTTTGTGTATGTGCGCATAACTCATTTGATGTCTACTGATAAATCACAGCTACAGAAACCATTAAACTTTGTCAACAGTAAGCAAATTACCAGTACAATCAATAAATATAAGCTGAATTCAAAATAGGTAGTCAGTACATAGCGTAGTTAAAGTTCAGTCTAATTGTCAAGCTAATCCATAATTTTACCAACTTATTTTATTCAACAATGAAGACATTGTGGGCCAGATAAACTAAAAGTCAGTGTGTCCCATGTACCACATTCATGTTCAGATTCATAACCATAGATAATGTACTCTTGACTAATTTTTTGGCATGACGATTGGTTTATGAGGAAATCTTTTTAATTTAAAGCCACATATGTGACGTGGTCTTGGCAGCAAATCAGTTCCAAGAATAAGACTGACCAAGAATGTTTGAGATTCTTGACCAAGAATGACCACTACTTTAAGATTTTCATCACTTAAGCAAGTGAAATTTGGTTAATTGTGCTCCAACGTTTAACATTTGTAAATGGGTTCAGTGTGTTTGGTGTCAGTACAGCATTAGGGCACTTTTGTATTCATATTAAAACTTAAAACTCACAATATTTATTATTAAAATGGAATTTGCTCCATGAGAACTAAATAAAATGTATGACCAGAAATTCACTTCAATTCGACCCCACAGGGGAACAATTCATCTTACCACACAACTGGAATGAAAGAAACAGTGTTCCTTTACCACACACAATGGCCATTAAAAAAATGAAACACTAGAAATTTCAACTGGATTATTTTCCTGCCTCTCTCAAGCCTACTGTACGGCATTATTTCGCTGTCAGTACAATAACTTCAAGTGTCACCTCAACAATAACCCCATGTTCAGACAATGTGTGACTGATTCCAAAACATTTCAATGTGAACTGATTTGGCAGAAAATGAGGGCCCAGTAAGACAAAAACTTTTTTTTTTTTTCAGTTTAATAATTAAATCTGCGAATGGGTCAGCTTCAGGGCAGGTTTAAATGAGCATATATTTTAAGTCACAAAGGTTGTTGGAAAAACGTGATATCCTTGTGTGCATCTCACATAGATATCTGTCATTTAAGATGCTAACTATAATCTAAATGATTCATTCATCTGGTAAGTCCACTAACAAGTAATGTATTACTTTAATATATTGTGGGAAACATGATGAAATATACTGAAGAAACAATATTTCTTAAAGGCTTGTCTAAATAGCTGAGGCGAAAATAATGCATCTTTTTTTCAATTTAACAAAAAAAAATTTTATAATTTAAAATGTTGCTTAATGCAGTTTACAGAAAAAACACACACCATTTTTATTGATTAATATGTTGAATATCAGAAATTAAGCAATATACCACATCCAAACAGCTTTACCTTAAATATCTAACAATATAAACTCTTGTGACGAAATGATACCATAGATACTGTAGTTTCAACCGTTTCTTATATTTTGTGCTACAAGTTGCAATACAGATTCGATGAAGTGTTTATTATGTGATCCTCACTCATGCATAGCACAGTCTGCTGTATGTGGAATGAGTCTGGAGTCATCTCACAGCATCTGTGATCTCAGTTAGGATGGCACTCCCTTAGGGTATATAACCTGACCAGTGGTCTCTGACTCAAGACCATCTGGATGCTTAAGCGGCATCAACGCTGTCAAAATCCATACTGCAAAATGCCATATGGGTCCAGCTTTGCAGAATAAAATGAATAAAATAATAATATACAAATACACATTTGTAGGTCAATCAGTGCACAAGTGGTATTGGAACCTAATATCATGTAATAACATATTTCCCAATATATTTCACTGGAACTTTAATAGGCTTGGTAATCGAAATTCCAATTTTGGAATAAGATACTTACGTAATAAGATAACATATTTAATATAATTTAAATTCCACTTATCGATTCCTGTGTGCACATTTTCATTCATTTATAATTAATTTTCCTTGTGCTTGAACGCACAAATACACAAAATATCTTCATAAAGTCAGTCAGTTTTGTCTTAAGTGAACATTTAACAGTTGAGTAAGAACGAATATGTGTAACCGTATCCTGAATGAGGTCTTAAAGAGAAAGAAATAATATCACTGACTGATCTTGACTGAAGAACTTTTGAAACTTTAATAAGGAACCATTGAGGCACTTAATATTCATTCAACAATATAATTGACCATTTTATGAGAACTGAACTGAGCTGTTTTCTCCAGAAAGAGCTGTTAACTGTTTTCTCAAGAGCTGCTGTAGATAAATTATTCAATTAAATTAAGATTAAATTTAAACTAAATTAATAACTAATGTTTTTTTACAATGGAAATGAATCAACGCTGAACTTACTTGAGTTACACAATGACTCTTTTTTTATTCTAAAGTTGCTGTACAGCCAAAACAATCTTTGCTGCATTATTTTCCAGTTTTCAATGTAAAGCTGTTTTGAAACAATCTGTATTGTTAAAAGGGCTATATAAATAAAGGTGACTTGACTTGTAAATGCTAATATGTTATTTGTTCTTACATTATTACTGTTTACTTGTCTATAATTATGTTTGAAAATTATATTAATTAGCCTAGTTGTTTTTGCTGTGGTATTTTTTGTTAAAACCATAGGAAAAATGTTAAGTGTTTTTTGCAACAAACCGTTTTGCCAAAAGACACAGAATAAATGTGTTTGATAAATGTTTGATTCCCAAACCGGAACCAATGAACAGAATCAGAACTGCTCAAATTCAAACGACTCTCAACCCTAAATTTTAACTCCTTAATTGACATTGTACATACCCAAAAAAACATGACATAATGGTAACATGTCCAAAAAAAGGTATTATATGTATATATTAGTGAAATAACCATCTAAATCTATAACTCACGTGCATACACAGTGATAAAGAGTTTTAAATCAATAGTTTTGTTGTTGGCCAATTGATAATAAATTAAATAAAGGGAAAAAAATCACAAATGAAATATCAGTGCCTTCCAAGAAAGTAAGAATAAGCAGCCTTAATAGATGTACAGAACAAATGTGTTTAAAAAAAACATTCATAGGCCTGGAAAATACTATTGGCTGGTGGCCATGGGAATTCTGTAGACATTCAACTTTTTTTTATGAAAACTAAAGATAAAGACTATAGAGGCTTTGTGAGGAGTAGTAAAACTGGGTGTATAAAAACACTAATGTTCATTCATAACAACTTAGCTATTATTTTTCCTCTAATCTAAATATGCATATGAGCCCCCAAAACATAACAGCAGCATGTGATAGTTCTGAAACATGTTATGCATTGTATTTAATCATTCCCTAAATAGAATATTTAAGATTTTAATAATTTCCATTACTTTTCCAGTCCTGGAAAACGCTTTTTTACTACACTATAAACATTGAGCACTCTTATGAAAATGAAACATAAAAGCTAGAATATAGTGGCGAAACACTAGGGTACATAAAAACACACAATCATTAGCAAAATGGCTATTATTTTCCCCTTAATCTAAATGTAAACTGAGCCCCCAAAACCTTGTTATAGTTGAAAAATATTATTATTCATCATATTTTGTTATTTCCCAATGGCGCAGCTCACAAAGAACCTAACGGAATGGGCCTAACACGGATATGGACCCCCAGTAAAACCGAATGAAAATATTTTTCATTAACAAGAACAAAAACTGTTTTTACATATATAAAATGGTAGCGGTTATCGCTTCGCTATGACCTTGGCCTGACGCTCCCACACCCGCTTTTTATCCGGACAAAAGCAGATACCCGACATTCCTTGTCATTTTCCCTCCCCAGACTCACCACATTAGACGTCAAGAGCCCCGAATTAAAACCGAAATGACCGTATATCCATTTAGGCTCAATAGACTTGCATTTCTGTAGACAAATACGTGTGTGCATCGTTGTGAGGGAGACCAAAATTTACATCCCGACCCGTATGTTTTTCACAGGATGCGCGTCGCTGTGTGCAAATATTAGCTGGTGGGCTATAGCAGTTAGATAGACTGTGAGGGGAGGGGGAAAACGATGATTTTCGAAGCGTCAAACACTTTGGATTAAATATTCGTGCATATATTTAGTTTACATAGTGTGTGGATTCGTATGCGCGAAAATACATCCAGCGCTGTTACCCGAATCGCATCGATTATTTTAATGTGTCTGTCTGTCTGACAGCGACAACCCCCCCGCAGCTAACGCGCTAGCCTCCCCTCATATTACTAGCGCGAAAGGGGAGCAAACGGTGCAGTCTCGTCAGAAATTAGCCGTATTGGTGTCGTGAATTTGAAGTAATAGTCGTGTAGATGCTGCAATCCTCGGATTTAACTGAATCGATACACGCCCGGCATTTACTGTGAAATGGTTTCTGCTTTTAGCAGTTAGGTCAGTGCTAATCGGCTAACAGCCTAGCGACACAAAGATCCGGAGGCTCGCGAGCTCTGATTCAATGAATGTGGCCATTGTGTGCAATTAAACAAACACCTTCAAGCTGCTGCAACTACTTACCCGACTTACAGACGTGCACAATGATCAGGGATGGGGGTTTTATGCCCTTTTTGATTGCGCAGATGATAAATGACATGTTCAGTCGATCGCCATTATTATTTTAACTCTTTTTTTTTTCTTCAGCGGGCGGCTCCACCGTGTTTTTCTCGGTGTATTTCAGCACTTCCTGCTGCGGGCTGAATGGAGATGGCGAGCTGCGGACGTGCTCCACCGCGTCACTCTGCGCTCATTCTTCGTGTGTTTGCGTTGGAAGTAAACATTTTCCAATGTAGCGTTGAACAAAATTAAACTAAAATCACACAGGAGATGTTTTCGTAAAGCTATTTAGGTGGCACACAGACAGTGTCCTGCAACTATTTTGTGAAATACCACGAAACTAAAAGGACTACCATGTTTTTTCACATAGCTACAGCATGACAGGTCCATTATTTCTTAATAACCATGGTATAGGAGACCGGGACTAGTTGTCACAAGGAATATATTTCAGTAGGCTAAGTTTTCAGTCAAAAATCAAGTAGCCTACACAAATGCTTGTTTCCTCTAGAATAGTTTGTATGTTTTAAACACCCAATGAAACCTTAAACCTTTTTTCTTAATAAAGATTAGTAAATATTTGTATACTATAAGTAGACTAAAATAAATTAGTCAATTATTATGTACCCAGACAGCAATATAGTGTCGGACCAGATCCGGGCCACATCTGGCACATGTGGATTCATAACGGCCGGATCTGGGCCGACATTATGTTGCTGTCTGGGTATTATACATATACATTAAACAAATTAATAAATAAAACATTTAACAGTAGCTTACATTTCTATAGTGAACAGAAGAACATGATTGTGTGTGTGTGTGTTTATAAAAGATAGATGCCTTTTACGTAATTAGGATAGGGTCCCTTACATGAGGATGATTTGGGTTTCCATGGCATCTAAATTATTGAAAACCCCCGCTCTGATAAATAATTCTTCTATAGATGCTGTGTACACAATTAAATCCACACTGACACGTTTTAAAGTCCCCATGAAATCATGATTTTGATGACAGGAGCACCAGTGTCTGTTTGACGTTTCATCTGAGCTGTACCACAACCCGGTCGAAAAAGCAAAAGTCTCACGTGAGAACTCCGGCGCGTTGTTTGTTGTGAAACGTAGTTTGCGCGCAGTGTGCTAGACAGATTTGTCAGCGATTTTTCCTATCGTAAAGTCATGCAGTGTGAAACCTTCTGTCGCCAATCCATCGTTCAGTGTGAACACAGCAGCGACTGAATGCTGGCCAAGTCATGCAGTGTGAAAAGAACAGCGACCTGACTACTTTGAAAATTGCAGTTTGAACTTGGCATTACTCTCATTGATTTGCTATGTCAACTGAACTAACCCTCGCTAGAGTATTAATAGATCGTTTAGTTAGGGATGGGGTTAGTACAATAAGTTGACATCCTTGTAAAGTTAGTTATTGCAAAGTCCCTTTAAGGCAAGCTACTTCACTCGGCGGCCATCTTTAAAATGCCTCTCGGGCAGCTATTTCAGTAGTGCAAGCAGCTCCACTCTCATTAGAAACATCAAAATCTCCAAAGCTGTCACCAAATTTCAGATTTGAAATCACCAATTAAATCTTTTAAACAATGGTCTCATAAATTTTGTTTCTAAATGCTCAAATCGTGACAAAAACTGTGACGCAATAACTTCACCAATTGGTGATTGGCTCTTTTATTTAGAAGGCGGGACTTATTCCGCCATATTGTGTTGCACTTTCTCCCATAGTAATACGGTGAATACCTTTGCTTTATATACACAGAAATCATTCCATAAAGTAATTATCTCAAAATATTGCCAATGGTATTTTAGCCAAACCACATATTATTGCTATTATTAAAGTGAATTGATGTGCACCGGTCTCTAGTTTTCCTCATGGATGAGCTTCGGTTTCAGCATAAAAGGAGGAGCGATGACCGTGATGGACTGTCTACTACAGTCTAATACTCTAATGAGAGTTAATTGGCATGTAGTTTCAAAGTTACTTCTAGTTAGTAGGATGTCTAAAGTGTCAATTGTAAATTTTAACCTAAAGATCAGTCACTCCTGCCACGATAGACTGAACCAAATTGTGACAAAGATCCCTCCAAAAAATGTAGAACCCAAATTAAACTTGCTTATACAATGGCATCAATGCCTTAAAATTCCTCATTTTTCCACCAGAGGTCTCTCTGTCCATTACATCCATGCTGACAGCTTGTACAGAAAAAAAAAAGATGTTGCCTGATCAATCACACACACTACAGAGTACGAGTTACCTTCAGTTTGCCATTGTGTAGGCATAATAATATCAATAAATTGCATGCGTTTTTTGTCTGATAATGTAGGCAGGGGAATCATTAATGAGTTATTGTTATTATTCTGATCAATTCAGCAGCAATGGCACATTTATAGCACATTTCATTGACTTCAGTGTGATTTGTTGTTCATTTGCAGATAGTTGAACCCAAACCAAGCTTACAGTTCTGCCCCTCCCTCCTCATTTCTGACTCATCTTTATTATTGATGCAGCCTACAATGGAACAGTCACAGGGGACCTTTTGTGGGTGGTGTGACCTAGTGGTTAAATCCCAGAAGGGGGAGTTTCATGAAAATCTTTCATGATAATGTCGGGTTTCTCCATGTGAACTGCAACACTGTAAATCACTTTGGGCAAAAACTGTGCACTAAATTATTAGTCTAAACAGATACTGCAGTTCCCTGAGAGTAACCTTGTGTTGTACACCACCATTCCTGACAGTTACCAGCAGCGTCATGAGCTCATACCTTTCAGCAAATAAGCGTGTGGTCAGGAATCACATAAGGTCACTAATTAAAGCTAAGTGGCCTCAATCAGGCTGCTAACTGTAGTTAGTTTACATCATTTTATTTACGGGTGTTCCTTGCAATGAAACTATGACTTTCTACTCTTCCCATGCACGTTACCAAAAAATAATACGCACAACACTGTTTTTTCTTTGCCATAAATTTATGGTATGCTTTAACACTACCTCAAATGAACTCGCTTCAACATGTTAGGGGGATTTTTAAGGGAAGGTGACAGTTACATACAACACGACTTGAGAAAATAAGCCTTTCTTGGCATGTTTACCTTGTAAATTAGATCCATGCACTCTTGAATCAGATAGGGTTTATTGGGAATAACTGTTGTTGCAAACTTTAGTCCAGAATATTGAAAATGTTCAAAACCCAGTGAGCTTGTGACAGTGCTTCAAGGTTCATTTGGCACTTACCATATCAAAAAAAATATATTATTATATAAATTGTATTTATGGGTCTCAAAAAGTCGGTTAATTGGTGCAGCGATTGACCCATAATTCAATTTCACAAAGACCATTAGCTATGTTTCCATCCAAAGTGGCGAATTTAGCTTATGTGCAAAATTGGAAAATCGCATAAAACATTTAAGAAAGCAGCATTTCCATCCCAAAATCAATTTCCTGGAAAATTAGCACGAAATATGTCAACTTATTCTATCACTAACCCTACCAGTCAACTAATACTCAACTAACACTATAGTGAGAGTTAGTAGAGATTTAGGTGCAACGTTACTTAATAGTCTGTATCGTAAAAATCGTACAGTGAGAGAGGTTCAAGATGGTCGCTGTCGACCCTTGTGACCAAAGGTAGTCTGTGATAATTTTCTGATAGCGTCATAAATTTAGCCTGATCATCTCGCAGTGGTGCATGTTGACTCAAAGTTGGGATCATCTAAAGTCCTCAGAGGGGTTTGCGTCATCTCCTCACAGGTGTTACGTCATCTGAAACTTCGTAAGATGCTGGGAATCCAAACTCTCAAGGTAGAGACAGAAAAGCGAATGGAAAATAATTAGCATAGCTGCTGCTACGACCTACGCCTACTGACCAGCCAATAAAAATGCAACATGAAGTTGCGTATTGATCAACGCGACATGGCGCTAAAACTCAAAATTACTTACCTCAACCTTCATTTGCAAAATTGGCCTCTAGTCTTTTGCTTCCTCTTTTTTCAGCGCACATAAAAAACACAATTTCCAAAATGTGATTAATCTTGCTTTGTTTACAACTAGCGCATGCTGATGACGTTTTATTCTTCAAGTAACTTGCGTCGTAGCTTACGATTCAATAAGTGTCATCGTTCAGTCTACATACATGTCGTACCCAAGTTTATTAGATCCATGTCAGTGTAATTTGTAATGATCTTATAGGATTGCAGAAATCGTCTAGCAGGCATTAGTTCCGTTATGCAATCACATCCTCTGTTAAGGCAATTTCATGTGTGTTTTTTGTTGCACATCAAGAGATTTCTACAGTTAATGTGTTCCCATTGGAGTTCATGCATATTACCGTATACCAAAATGTGTCCTCAATTAATGTGTCCCCTTGAAACTGATCTCCTTAAATCAATTATTTCAAGTTGTGATCATAAAGATTACTTAATAGAAAATTTGGCAGTGGTACATGTTGATTCAGAGTTAGCGTCATCTTAAGTCCTCGGAGGGGTTGGCGTCATCACCTCACAGGTGTTAGGTCATCTGAAACTTCGTAAGAGGCTAGGAATCCAAACTCTCAAGGTAGAGACAGAAAAGCAAATGGAAAATAATTAGCATAGCTGCTTTTCCTAACATTTCAACCAAATACACCTGATATAATTGGAGTACAAGGTTGTACGGTACATTATGCAAATGCTTGGCTAAAGAGATGCGTCTTTAATCTAGATTTAAACCGGGAGAGTGTGTCTGAGCCTCGGACATTATCAGGAAGGCTATTCCAGCGTTTAGGAGCCAAAGACAAAAACCCGTCCATTGTTGTTTTCTATTGCATTTGACTCTCCCCAAAGTTCATCCTATACTGGAGAACCTCAACATTAAATCATCACAACTTTCATCAGTTTCCTCACTTTCCTTCTTCCGTTGCTCTCTGTATCACCCGTGACGTCTGCTCCACGGATTCACCTGCTCTAATTCCTTAACGGGATTGCCGATTCCCCGGATATCCACTTAGAACCTGATTAGGCGAGCTCAACTCATTAGCTCTGACAAACCAATTCAAACCCCAGAGCCAAAGCACAGACCCCCTTCCATTAACTGTTCACCAAACCATTGACCCTTTTGTGCTCAAATGTGATAAAACCAGTGTGAAATGACTTGAATGGGATGTTAAAGCCCATATTACTCAAAAAATGATAGGTGGTACTGTAGAAACAACACTGAGAATGTTATGATAGTTGTAAAAAGTTCTTCAGGAATCAACCGTATTTGTGTTCATGCCACCTACAATGCATCCCTTCCTCCGTCCTCTGCTTTCTGCGCTCACTCTTGCCTCGTCTTTCGACCCCATAACCTGCTTTTCCATTCCAATCGGTTTACCTGTTCCTTGCCCTCCCCTTTACTTCTCTCTTTCTCTCTCCCTTCCCCTTTCTCTCCTCATCTTTGGGCTTATCCTTTCATCCCTGATCTCCTTCATCCCCTCCAATCCTCATCTGTTCCTCTCTCGCAGAAGGAAGGGAGAGAAAGAGAGAGAGTTTTTCCACAGGTAAGTTGCATCCAGTCTGTTGGAGGAACCTGTGGAGAGAAAGCCGATTGAAGAGCTGTCTTGTGGACTAAGCAAAATAGAGATTGATACAGAGAGAGAGGCTTTGGAGTTATTGAGGAGAAAGGGAGGAAGCTTTTTTTGGGTAGACGGGTGAGTTGGTTTTCAGTTTGGTCCAAAGAAAATTGGATATAGCGAACAAGATACAAACCTTGTGCATTGCGATTATCTTGAAGTCATATACCTAAAATGCTGTTTTTGATTTGGCAAGAATGCAGAACGCATGAAATGTGTTGCTTCATCTGTGGACGTTCATGCGTTTTGCACACATACTGGAAGTAGTCCTCTGGATATGCAACTTTTATAACACATACAATGACATTGGGATGTTAATGTTGGTATTTCAACCATCCAGCACTTTCAGAACGTTGTTGCAAAGTTTGCTAGCTAATGCATTCCTGTGGTTTTTCATTTCTAAACAGATCATAATTTCGTCACACATTTGTCTCCTTGTAGGATTAACCTAATGCTAAAGCTGCTCTTGAGCGAGTAATCAAATACACCTTGAAATCTTGAGATTTGAGAGCGTCAAGTCTCACTTCATCTCGATGAACTTTCTTACGTGTACGCATTCAAATCCCAAAGTCTTTTCTTGCCCTTTTCCTCGTGTTTTGTCTTTGATCTCCCTACCTCGGGTCCCACCTGATCCCGTAGTAAAGAGCAGTCGTTAATCGGATGACAGGAGATTTGATGAGCCACCCCCAACAGCTCCTGCAAAGGCTTAAACCTTTCTTCTAGTCTTGACAACAATAAAACAACAGCTCTAAGCAAGAGCTGATCAGACATCACATATAATCTTTTAACTATTATAACATGTCATAATTTGATCATTGGCAGTGCAATGCAATGCAATGCAGTAGGCTCTACTTATTAGCCGTAAATTAAGTTCCTTAGGATCTCAAGGCTGATAATTCCTCGTTATCTCTTCTGGCCTACCACTGCGAGGTAAATCCATATGGTGGTATAGCAAGCAAATATTTTTATAGTAAGTTGCAACTTAGGTTGATGTACATCTGCATGAAACATTTGCAATATTTTATCTGATCTCGATTAGACATTTCAAATCTAGACATTCTCATTGGTCAGATGCAGACTTACTAAGTAATATTAGATGTGGCGTCCTTTGCAATATTTTGTTGTTGTTGCTTTGTGTCATAAATTGCATTGTATTTTATAATACAAATGAAAGGGTTGATTTGGAAGTTTTGGAATTTTTGAAAATCAGTATTTGAAAGTGCAACTGGAACAGATTCTCAGTATCTATGACCAAGTTGAAATACCCAACAGCACTGTTATTCAAGTAACGCTTAGCATTTAACTAACATTAGCTGAACATTCAATTGGATTTGGCTTGAAAAAAGGTACGACAGCTGTCACTGGGGCGGTACCTTTTCAAAAGGTACACTTTTGTACCTAAAGGGTGCATATTGGTACCTTCATGGTAC
>JAOTRC010000045.1:22288016-22298166 GCA_027497675.1 Cyprinella lutrensis
AGTTAGATGACATGTAGTTGAAAAGTTACTTATAATTAGTAGAATGTCTAAAGTGACTATCGAAATAAAGTGTAACCATAAAGGTAAGTGCAGAGGCGTTGTGTGCGGTGCGTATAAAGATGATGGTTATTGTAGTTTTAGACTAAATGTGAGCATGCATTTATTCATCTCACTTGCAGTATTCCTCAAAATGAATAAAAACAGTGAAATGCTGACTTACGCAAACTTGAAGTAAATGTGTAAAAATTACACAAATATACTTCATGTATTTAATATCACATTATTAACCAATGTCTTTGCTGCTGATCTACATTGATCCAATTCAACCATTGTACGCAAAAAAATGACGTTAGATAAACATTGCGTCATCATTTTTTAATTTTTTTTGCTGCACCCTCTACTGTACAGGCATGAATTTGCATTTCCTTCAAACTGAGGTTTATTCAATTCACTTTACATTTGTCAAAAATAAAACTTTCTGTTATCAAAAAACAAAAACAAGCAAGCCCAGCCCAGATTAGACAAAAAAAAAAAAAAACGAAAAGAAAAAAGAAAACCACAAAAGTAATTTAAAATTACTTTCCATAAAAAGTTAGTTAGTTGTATTTTTTTTTTAGAAAGTTACATAGAGTTATTATATACACATTACTTTTAAAAAGTAACTTTCCCCAACACTGTTGCCAACCAACATAAAAGATAGTCTCCCATTTCACACTGAAAAATAAGTTGTGCAATTTGCAAACTTTTCCATCTCCAGCCTTTTTCATTGAAGTGCATTTGCATTTGACCTAATTGGCTGTGTCGGTATTATGCTCATAACAAAACTGGCATGTGTGTGTCCCTGCTGCACTATTCAATAGTTCCTGTAGTCTCAGCCTCAGATGACAGTCCACGGTCTTTCTGGTCATTGGCTCTCCATTGCATATAACAGACTAAATTATAATCAGGCCGAGTGACCTTTACATAAATTCCAAGAGTATCAGTTTGCCTGGAGACAAGGTCATATTTATAAGGTTGATAAAACAAGCACGTTGGAGGAGGAAATAATCACTGTATGAGAAAGTTTTAATTGAAGCAAGCAAGTAAACTAGATATTCATGATTTTTTTGGTTGTAACAACCTAATATTTATCAGCTGTTAGTTGTAAAATACAACTATTGCAGAGTAAGGTCAATGAGCAATGCCTTAGCAAACACATAGCAACAGTATAACCCACACAGAATGTAGTGACTGCGTAGTAACACAGAGGCAACCATTCACAACAAACATCTGGTTCATTTCATTCTTTGAACTCCTGATGTTTTGTCTGGCAGTTTGATGGCTGACAGGTGATGTTTTGTCTGTAAACTAACTTCACAGTTGTTTTGGGGTTGATGCAGTCATTTAATCTCAACAAAAAAAGTATTATTTTTAAAGTCACAAGACATCATTATACTAAGGAAAAGACCCCAGAGGACAATATCGGCCACATCTTTGTACTCATAAAATGAATTTTTTTAATCAAAACAGTTTCTATGCAAAGCAGAAAGTCCCGTTTCCCAGACGCACTTGCTTTAATGATATTACGAGTCCCTCTTTCCCTCAGGTTCTGTTATATATTTGTTTTGTTTTACATAAACTGTTGCAACATTTTGAACAATGCAGACTAGAAACACTTATGGTTTATAGGCTGATTTTAAGAAACCAAAAGCAAGCAACAATCTGCTAATGATGTACATTATGATTACAGTAAATTAAGCCACACATTTATTTAAAAAAATATATATTTTGTGACTCAATTTACTGCAATTATAGCGTAGCGTATCGATATTTCGATTTGTGTCGATACTGAAATATCTGAAACGGTTTCGCTTTTCTGAAGTATCGATACCAAACAGCACATTCTCTCACTCTCTCTTCTCTCCGACGGCTTATTGACACACACCCGCATCCTCTCACTCATCTCATCTCATTTGCTCTGGTTGAGTAGTGCTTGTATTGGCCAAAATTTGAGTAATTCCCGCAGGTTTCACGCTCACACCAAAGCGTGCGCACCACTGATCTATATAAGTGGCGCTCTTATAAAATTGATCTTATTGCACTTAAACAGTACAAAATGTTGTCAAAATGCCCGTCTTGCCAAGTATTCAGGTAAATACAGTCAGTTCTGGAAGGTAAATTGTTGAAAAATAAATTGCATGTTGTGTAACAGTATATTGGATTAATGCGCTAGCTCTTAAAGTGACAGCAGCCTAATAAACCTGCTACTGTCTGTCATGTTAATCAAAGAACAAAAGACAAATTTACATATTTTTACTTGACTAGTTTAATTTCTAGTATTTATTACCTGAATAATACTCTTAGATCCACCTGTAAAACTTAAAGCCATGTTTATTTATTTTGTCTCTATTCTATTGTATTTATTTGTGCTATCATTTGCAGTTTCATTATTGACGGTTTACTTTTTTGTTGTTGTTAATGAAGTTTAACTATTCCTCCCTGTGCTGTTTGTAAGCTATTACAACAAAATTACCCAAACTGTTAAAAAAAATTATAAGAAAATAGCAAATGATATGTATGGTGGTATATATGGCAGTTTTCTCGATATATTGAAGTTAGAAATTCAAGTATAACACCGGTCAGCTAGGTTTTATTAAATTGCTCTCATAAAGTTACCTTTTAGCTCTTCACAAATCACTGACAAAACATGCTAATAATTGATTACCATGGCATGAATTATATAAGCTAAGTAGCACGATAGCACCATGGCATGTTTTTGCAGGGGTCCGCTAAATGAACCTGGACATGAATTCAGCAGTGAATCTGAACTGTGTGTATAAAAATCACAGTCTTTGTCCATTTCTGTTTACCCACAAACATACACCACACCAAAGGTCACCTTGTGACGTCAGTGAGTCTCTGTGTGTAGATAGCGGATTAACTGTAAAATCCAGAGTCTTGCAACTTTTTACGCAGCGTTTTACACCAGTGTCCCAGAAGGCCATATTTTTTCTGGAATACTTCAGCAGATTTTCAGGCAGAGGCTCTGAAGCATAGCTTGACCATTGTGAGAGTTCAATGACTGCTTCGTGCTGCTCAAATTACATAATCTCAATCTCTGACGCTGTCATCACCTCTTTATAATAGCGCTCGCCATGTCATCTTATGTAATATATAATGTGCCCTTTCGCTTTTAGTTTCAAATTGTATTTAGGGTCTGAGACCATGCTGGAAATCTGAGATTTAAAATAACGTTTAAAACCGGAAGTAACTGAAGGTTATAAAATGAATAAATAATATGTCTAGGTCACTGATATGATCTTTTTGTCAAATCATTCTCAAATCCATTTGTTCTCCATTTCTGCTGTCATTAATGCAAAATGAGTCACGCCAATTACTAAGACAATCTCACATTCATCATTTTCAAATTCAAAATTGTATTTATGTCAAAATTTTACTCATATTGTTATGCTGATATTATAGATGATGCTATTATGAATGATTATGATTCGATATTGATTTTGATATGATTATGCTTTAAAAACTTATATATAAAAACGTATATCCAGTACAATCTGCATTCATTCTGTTATAAAATAAAACCTACATCCAATCTATAATTTCAAAAATAATGAATAAAATAAAAGTACATCAATTCTTCTATAAATTAAGAGAATAATCTATTATACAATCTAAAATCAAATCAAATCTACATTGTCTATAAAATAAAACAAAATCCATTGTCTTATAAAACAAAACTAAATAGAAAATAAAATATAAATGGTCAAAACTACTTCAAAATATTTGATCTATTTTATTTAATATATAAAATATATGATGATTTATAATACAATCTAAAAATAAAATCGATATTGTCTATTATTAAACAAAATAAATTCTGCTTTAATTATACTCTACAATTATAATTTGTCAAAACTGCATTCAAATCTTTGTTCTATTATACATTAAGATAATTATGTATTATAATGTATTATAAAATCTAAAAATCTACATTCTCACTCAAATTTATTATAAAATATACATTTAGTCAAAACTGCATTACATTCTTCAGCCATTGAATTATGTATTCTAACAATCTAAAATACAATTTAGCCAATTATAAAATCAAATAAAATCTACATCCAGTCTATTATAAAATGAAACAGTTTTTTTTATTTATTTATCTAAACAATCTACAAGTCTTGTGTATTTTGCGGGAACAAGTTGTTTCCTCTGAGATGTACACTCAATTTGCAGACATTTACTCACATTTCACTTATTATAGGGACAGTCCTTACAGAGATCAAACTAAATACGGTCAGTTCCGGAAGGCAAATGGTTGAAAAATAAAATTGCATGTAGTGTAACAGTATATTGGATTAGTGCGTTAACTCTTAAAGTGACAGCAGCCTAATAAACCTGCCATTGTCTGTCACATTAATCAAAGAATAAAGACAAATTTACATATTTGTACTTGATTAGTTTAATTTCTGTAGTATTTATTACCTGAATAGACCCGTTAAACTTAAAGCCATGTTTATTTATTTTGTCTCTATTCTATTATATTTATTTTGTGCTCTCATTTACAATTTTATTTTATTAAACCAACAAAATCACAAATATTAAAATGCATCCACATGCGTGCAACAGTCTAAAAATGAAATGCCACAGATTCTACCAGCTAAGCTTGAGTTGTACCGAATCCAGAACGTTCCTCGATCAATAGCTCAGTGTCCTTCAAATATATAAGCTTGTCTAGCGGCTCTGGTGACATCAGGTCATAGGTAAAGAGCCAGTGATCAATAGTAATCCCAAAATGTCCCTAATGTTCACATATAAGTAGGTCATTATAAATACTCTTCTCCATTGAACAAAACAATTCTCAATCAGATGAATGTCTGACTGCAATCTATAGTCCCTCTACTGAGAGAAATGACAATAGCGTATCATACACTAAATCCATCACAGATGTATCCCATGATGGAAGTGTCTACTGTACACTACATCTCTTTATTTTGAAGCACAGGATTAGAGAGCAGTCAGTCTTTATCGCACAATGAGATGGAGAGATTAATCACAAGAGAAACGATAATCTTGTGGTCATTCTTTCCAGAATCCTTGGCTTAAATATATCATTATTATTATTGTATGACATCACGGAATTCCAACAAAAAGTTAAGCAGCACAACTGCCTCAACATTGATGATAATAAGAAATATTTCTGCACCAAATCAGGATATTAGAAAATGATTTCTGAAGGATCATGTGACACTGAAGACTGGAGAAAATCACAGGTATAAATTACAATTTAAAATGCATTAAAATAGAATTTTAAATTATAATAATATTTCACAATATTGCAATTTTTACTGTATTTTTGATCAAATAAATATGCCTTGGTGAGCATAATGATGATATGCCAAAGCCCACCAACACGCTAACCTGATTAGTTTGTGACGTCGAAACACCGTCAATTTTGCATTTGAGTCTTTGGTTCACTAGACTTTTAAGGACAAAGTACTCAGCAATGGTGTTGTCGTATGAATTTGCATATGGTTCGCTTTGAAGCATATTACAAACACCACATAGACGTATAAACAACATTAAAAACTTGATTTTCATCACAGTGGGACTTATAAATTGACAAATAAATTTATAAATTGACTGATAAATTTATATTTATTTTTCTATCTATATTAGCAGTATGTGTCTAAACTAAATTGTTTTTTCCTGATACATAATCAAGTACATTCAACATAATTCAAGTACATAATAATCAGACCTGACTTAACTCATTTATGAATGTTAATTCATTCAAATATATTTCACACATTGCTTATTATGGCCCTGTTTACTCCTACTTTAGTCGATCGGATCACAAATAGTCGAGAGAGACACATGCCAGTTTACACCTGGTGTTTAATCCGTCTCTTTTGTCCACTTTCAACCACTTCTGTCCTGATTTTTTTGAGGAGAGGGTCTACATGTCTGTAAATGTATGGGCTTTTTTCAGAAAAAAAAGGCTTGCGAATGGGTGGAAGTGTTCGAAAGTGGACGAGCTGAAAACGTTTTAGACCTGTATTTAGTCCCGTCCACATCGACCAAAACGCATCTTAATACCAGGTGTAAAGTTTAAACCGGGTGGAGACTGAGTCTAGTTTTTATAGTCACACTTTTTATTTCAATTACTTAGTTTCTAAATATAGAGACAAAAACCAAAGTCTTGACTACAATTGAACATTTCACCATTATTGACCAGGAAAAGTACACTTCATTAAAAAAGATTAACCCGATGGCGTGGTATTTTGTCACAGTATGGTAAGTTGTTATACTATATGATAAATCCCCAAGAAACAGTACTGGTCCTCATGGCATCATTGAATTAGCAGTAAACTAGGATGCAATATCCATTTTTACACTCTAAACTAGGTATCAATTTTATCCAAATGTTTTTCATTTTGAGTCATTTCAGCCTCATAATGAACTTCAGATCTAGGCTGAAGAAGATCCCTGGGTGTTTTATCCCCTTTGGGACGTCTAAAGTTAAACTGTGCTGCCGTGTATAGAGGCCATATTTTGGATCAGCATCAGGCCTACTTCATCTAATGTGAATCTTGGTAAAGATAATGTTAAATGTAACTGCGGGTGTTTATAAAGTACTGAAGCGGGTCACTAGTTCACATCTTGATGTATTCAATAATCTTTGTTCTTTAGAGGTCCCTATTGCAAACGTAGCTTAAGGGTCGAAGGCAATTATAAAAACTAGGACGGTGAAGTAGCAACCCTGATTTCTGTTAATACACAAAGTTAAGAAGTGGCACGTAACCCTGCCCAAGTCCTTTGTGGTGTCCACATAGGCCGCATTTACATTACCTAGTTCAAGTGAAGTCAATTTGACCCACGAATGTGTAAGTGGGATAAACGCACATGGAATCCAATATTCTCATATCAGATTAGTTTCAGACCTCATTCATTCGTGGAAATAAATCTGATATGAATCGGATACGTGCATTTGTGTCTGCCATGTAAGTGGACAGATCAGATATTCCCTCCAATGTGAGTCGTACGTCACTGAGAAAGCGACGGGGGCAAATGACGTCAACTACGATCACATGACTCTTTTTAATGGCGCGATGGAGGACAAAGGCTCAACCTGATCTTTAAAGCTTCTATTATCATTTCATCTGAGTCCATTGCAAATCACGCCGTTTTTATGTCCTTTTCAGCCTAAATTCTCCCGCGTCAGTACATCTACCTTGGGTTGTTTTGCCAAGTGTATAGTGTAAATGCAGATATCGGATACAAGTCGCCTTTAAAAGATGTAAACTGGTCGTCAGAAACAAAAAACAAAAACAAAAAAAGTGTGTGTGTGTTTTTTAGTATATTTTGAGCATGCATTTGATCAAAATATAGTAAAAAGAGTATACAATTTAAAATGGCCGTTTTCTATTTGAATATATTTTAAAATGTAATTTATTCCTGTGATGCAAAGCTGATTTTTCCGAATCATTACTTCAGTCTTCAGTGTCACATGATCCTTCAGAAATCACTCTAATATCTAAACATTTATTATTATTCATGTTGAAAACAGTTGTGCTGCTTCATATTTCCATGGAAACCATGATGTATTTTTCAAGATTCTTCAAAAGTTCAAAAGAACATCATTTGTTTGAAAATGATACTTTAGTCTAAACTGTCACTATTGATTGACATGGAATCACTTTTGATGAAGAACATCTGATTAACTACTTGCTTGCATTATTGCGAAACATTACCAGAAGATTCAGTTAGAAGGGAGCCAGAACAAAAAGCTGTTCCACAGAAGCTTCTGGACTCTTTCCATTCGCTACAAAATATGATTAAAAAAAGGAGAAGACAAAATGATCCAATGGATATATATCCTCCCAGGACTAGAACCAAATACAACCCATCCATTCAATCTGACACAACACATGCTCGTCCAATCAAACTGCCCCATTCTGCTTTTCGCAATATAACCTTTCATGTAGTTTGTAATAGCTGTATGTGAATGTTAAAGGTCTGAAAAATATCAAAGTGCACAATAAATTAAGTTATTGTCTAAAGAAAGAATTACTGAACATGTCTGCAAATATGTGAACGTCGTCATTTTCAAACTCGTATGAACAGCCCCGTTTGTAAACACATCATTCAGGCTAATTTAAGATGATCAATAGACTCAAAAGAACATTCATATGATTTTAATGACACCTTCTCATCTGTTTTGCTGAAGAATACTTAGAATATTGCACAGCAGTCGGAGTGGATTGAAGATTGACAACCCGATCTCACGAGAATTCGTACGAATTTTACGAGGTGGCTAATTCGTAACAATTCGTACGACCTCGTATGAATTAGTACGTTTATGCTAAATCGTTCATATTTTACAAATTGGCCAATTCGTATGAATTCTTACGAATGACCTACCCCTGACCCCGCCCCTTAACTTAACCATCACGTGGTTTTAGACAAATCGTACGAATTCGTACGAGTGAGGTCGTATGAATTAGTACGGATTAGCCACTTTTTAATCACTCGTACGAACTGGTCGTGAGATTGCGTAGAAATACCCCACAGTTAATTTATTATAACCATTTGAAAATGTCATTTTTGGGGCCTGTTTAAAAAAGGAGCTGTTTTGGTGTATACCACCTTAAATGTAAATGAGCTGCATATCGCCGCCCTGCCTTTGGATGAGGGCGTAACTTGCAGACCAATGGCAGTCGGTCTAAGCAGGGGTGCGTTTCCCAAAAGCATCGTTAACCAACTACGGTCGCAAGTTGGTCGCAATTTCCATTGAACTCTATTGGTAACGACGAAACTTGCGACCATAGTTGGCTAACGATGCTTTTGGGAAACGCACCCAAGGCTAGTTTAGTCATTTATCCTAAGCACAACAAAAACGGTCTAGTTCACAAAAACAGAGTCATAAATTTGACATAGCGCAGGGACCGGATTTAGTGATTTTTAAATCTGCTCATAATTAAGAATCCAGACTGTGTGTTTTACCTTCCAACGCTTCATATGAGAGGGTGGGGATCGTTTACACGAGCTCGTTTGATCGTTTCTTACAAACTACTGTCAACTACGGTTCATTAGCAGCTCAGAGACACACTGAGGAACGCAGGTCGCGTGGACATTTCAACCAAACCTCTAAATCCCACGACTGAATGAAACATGCGCCGTCTTCAACATTAAACAACTTTATGTTCATTGTGAAACTGTGATATCTGAACAAAGGCTTTGATGGCCGGGACAAAACCGTGGAAAGACCCTCGGAGGTATTAACTGGCAGAGCGCTGGCGTTTAGTCTGGCAGCCAACGCTGAAGAGAAGAGATATTCATCAAGCCACTGGAAAACACAAAGGAAACTCTCATTGGCCTGCGTGATGATTTAAAGAGAAGCTTCACGCGATGACGAGTGTGTGTGTGTGTGTGTGTGTGTGGGCAGTCGCTCTTTAATCTTGACTCTGGGCCGTTGAGGATTTGGAGATCCCAGCATAATGGATTCTCTTCACAACTGCCACATCCGTGTGTGTGTGTGTGTGAGCGGCCGGACAGATGATGGTGTCGAGGGAGGGGGACTCGGCATGTAATGTGCAGAAGAGATGCCAGAAGCTCTGGCCAATTCAATTTGAGGGATCAAAACAAAAGTGGTTCCCTTTGAAGACACCGGCTCTGTGGGCTCCAATTAGAGAACGACTCGCATTTGATCTGGCTCTGGAACGAGCGCACGTGTGTTCCCATGTGTCTCTGCTGTAGCGCAAGACTTCATATTGAATCATTGTTGAAGAGGAACTATCATGAGCACATTTCCTGAACACAAAGTCCCTCAAGTGGGAGTTCTTCTCTATAGGCTACATGACATCATGACTTTTGCGGAAACATACACGCCACTTTCGAGTCGAGTGGCGTGTTATCTCTACGCATTTTGAGCTATCCGCGAGTATCCGTGTGTATGCGTGTATGTCTAGTCTACGCCATTAACGTCCAAGTGATTCCGCGTGTCTGTTAGAGTTGGGTATGGAGAATCGAGTATCGATTGGAACCAGGACTAACTTTTCGTTTTTCCCGGCATCGTTCAAAAGTTAAAATTTCGATTCCTAGTTTCGATATTCACAGTCCGCCGACCAGAAGAAGAAACCGCTGAACA
>JAOTRC010000045.1:22705435-22718342 GCA_027497675.1 Cyprinella lutrensis
ATGAGACCAGAAACTGTCTGGTTATTGATATTCTTCTAAATATCAGAAAATCGGCTGAATGGATTCGAAAACGGTAAGACTCAACTGTTTAACTCTGGGGGAGTTGTAAAATGAGCCTATTTCCAAAAAAAGTGGAGCATCCCTTTAAATTATTAGTAATTTGAATATAAACAATATTAAAGTGGTGTAAAGATGTTCTGTCTGTCCAGATTTCATCCATCTTTCTGTCAGTCAGTCTGTCTATCATTCTATCCATCTACCATTCTATTTGTCTTCTAGGGATGTAACGTTACACTGAAGTCATGGTTCGGTGCGTTCCTCGGTTTTTAGGTCAGGGTTTGATACAAGTTCAGTAAAAAGCAACAAATCCCCAATGCTAGGTTTCTTTTTATTTATTTTAAACAAACAGTAGTGCATATGACAGTTCGTTCCACCTAGTGCCATTTATTCCTCTATTTGGTACAATACAGAGTCAGACAGTATTGACTACCTTTAGTGTAGAAAGCACTAAACAGTAAACAGAATGCACTGTTTTGAAGAATTGCATAGGTCATATTTTTTTATAGGGCTGATAAAAAAGTGGGGGTCAATGGTGGTCTATATACATATGACCCAGAGGGATGCATATGGGAAAACACTGGGGTATCCAGCCACAGGTGGAATTTAAACCTCAGAGGTGGAAATGTGGCTTGCCAAGGAAAAGACTCATGCTCAGAGAGGCTTACAGTGCAAATACACATGTGGGGGTTGCTAATGGGAGGGACCATGCACACGGGAGGCACCTAGCCGACACTGGCGCCGAATATAGAATTTGGCGAATGTGTTCGGTGTTGCCCATCCTGCAGCTCTGCAGAAGACTGTTAGCGAGGCGCCATGCGCTAGATCCCAAGAGGACGCCACACTCCGGGTGGTGTGGGCAGTTACACCAAGGAGGCATGGTCGACCTTGCTGCTGGTATGCCAAAGCAATGGCGTCCACTATCCAGTGAGAGAGCCTTTGCTTGGAGACAGCCCTACCCTTCAGCTTCCCACCATAACAGACAAAGAGCTGGTCTGAGGTGCTGAAACACTGCGCTCTGTCTACATAGGTGTGGAGGGTGCATACTGGACAGAGTATTGCCAAGGCTGGGTCTGCCTCCTCCAGAGGCAGCGCTTGCAGGTTCACCACCTGGTCCCGGACAGGAGTGGTAGGAACCTTGGGCACATTTTCAGGCTGGGGTCTCAGAATCAACGGAGAATGCGTGCAGGTCCTACCCTCTTGATATAGGCCAAAGCACTGTCTTCATTGAGTGGAACTTAAACTCCACTGATTGTAAAGCCTCAAAGGGAGCTCTCTGCAGGGCAGTTAGAACCACTGAGAGGTCCCAAAAGTGAACGAGAGGAGGGCAAGGAGGATTCAGTCTCCTAGCTCCTCTCAGGAACCTGATGATCAGGTCGTGCTTCCCCACGGACTTAACGTCAATAGCGGCAATAGCGGCAACAGACATTTAGGGTGGAGGGAGACACCAATCGCTCCAACCCATCTTGAATGAAGCAAAGCATGACACTGATTGAACACCTCCGGCGGTCTGCTTGTTGAGAAGAGCACCAGTTGACAAAGGTTCCACTTCAACGCATAAACGTGTCTTGTAGACGACACTAGTGCTCTGGAAAAAAAGGCATTGCAGTGGACGCCGGCAGGAGTCAGTGGCCACACCCAAAATGGCTGTCATCTCAGGATCTCACTCGAAAAATGCCATATGCACACCCGAAAGTGGCAGCACTGTCTTATCCCTTCGGTTATGAAGATTCACTTCCTAAAGATTCTAGTCCACCCTGTGATGCTGTGATGGACAACATATCCGATTCTGTAGCGTCAAAGTAAACCCATGGGACATCTGGAAATAAACCCAGGGAATCCCCTGAACACTCGCGGATTGCGTCACTGAAGAGGGGGGCGTAGTCCACAGACAAACAGTTGGCGGTTTGTTCCACACTCACACCTTCAGGTCACCCTGGCCACCAGCCAAAGTAGCACCTCACGTATAGAGTGTTAGATCAGGGTGTGGATGAGGGGACTCTGTCTCTAATGAGATCATAGAGTCTCGACCGTTATGACGCGATGGTCACTTTCTGCTGGCCATGGGGTCCTATGCCATTGTAACCATTGCTTAGTGGCTTGGCTGGGTCTGTTCGAAATTGTACAAAAGAAACAAAACATTGTGCTTTTGTAAAATAAAGAAAACAGGACATTAGGGATGAATACATGTGTAATGGGGTCATTTTACAGAATATGAAAGTGTAGCGGGGAAGGATATTTAGGGGGCACAGGTAACTTCCGGTCACTCTTAGTCACTTAGTGGGGAAGGCTATTTAGGGGCACAGGTAACTTCCACTTGGTCTTTGCCGGCTCACACTATAGTTGGATCACAGGACAGGGGCAGCTGCTTGTGCGATATAGAGCAGTGGGAAGCCAAACATTGAGCGCGAGCTCAATGATTGCAGCAGTATGTGGCTTACACTACTGGTGTAAGCCACCTACTAAGTGGGCCTGTATCTTCCCCAGTTTTATTGTGTTTATTTCTATTTTTATCTTTTTTTTCTTTTTGAATGAATTATGAAAATGAGTTTCCAGCCTCTGGTCCGTTAATTCTACATATATTGAACTTACCGAATCTAGACAAATCTAGTCCCATACAAAATTAATTTAAGTAACGTTACACTCCTACTATCTACCATTCTATGGTTCAGTTGTCTGTCTCTGTATGTCCTGATATCTTCTGTTTTGATTGGATGTTCATGCACAAATGGCTTAATTAATGAGCAGGACAGTTGAGAGAGCCTATAGGAAAGTAGTATGACATTGTGAATTGTCCTTCATATCTGTCGTGTCCTTATATTTTGAGTGTGTGCATGAGTGGGTGTATACTGATTGAAGCCTGTTGCTCTGGCCTGCTGACTCTCGGAGATAACAAGCAACTGCGCAGGAAAAACATAAGTGCATACTCTCATTATTCCACCATCATTACCATACAGCACATACACACTCTCCTGCTGCTAATCTGCAGTAATACACTGTAAGCACACGGTGAGTCTTGCTATGAAGCTAGCACAGAATGTAGCTGAACTCAGAGGCTACTGTGAGGGAATTTGTGACCTGTAACATTAGAACCGAGCTTCAAACACAACAGTTTTTTTTTTCTGACAGCTAATCCTCTGATGGGATTTGTTGGATTCGCCTAGAAAAAAAAATGTTTGAACTGCTGCCCTGGAGCACCCTTGGTGTATAGAACTGAAATGGGTTCTCATACTTGATGGCATCCGGAAAACTGGCCTCAGCTTTGGCAGTTCTTTTCTGGTCTCTGTGACGGCTTAACGTATCTGATTTAAGTTTATATCATCACTGATTTTTTTTTTGTTTTTTTTAACAGTACCTGTAACAATAGCAAAAATAAAACTCATTTGCCATTGATCGGGTTGATCCCTTGTGCTGAGTTGCATTACATTATGATTGACCGCACAATTGTTCCAGAATGTACATTGGAGAGAGAGGAAATGACTTTGCTCTGATGTAGACGAACATTCATATTTGTTCCCGGAAAATGTTTTACTTGATAGGAGTGTTACACCTTCCACGGTCTTCATCCACTGTTAGGGTATTTGTGACAATTTTTTTGCAGCAAGCAATTTATCTGTTAAGGACACATTTAGCAAGCAATTGTGTTTGTAATTAGGCAATTGGTTTCCTGTCACTTGATATAAATTAGTTTCAGGTTATGTTGTCTTAGTGCTTTTGACGGAATACCTTCTGAAATAATTCTAGTAATTTCATTGTGCCCATTGAATACACTAAATGGGATATTTTCTGAATTTATACAAGGGAGCTTCATTTTGTTTTTGTCATTTTGTTATATGCTTCATAGTCTGGGATTGGAATTGGGCTAAACTTACAGAAAATACAGAAATGTGCTGAAAATATTCACACACGATCAGGATGTTAAGTGATGTCGATGTCGGGTGACGTGACTTCTTGTTGACGTTTAAAGTATTTTAAAACAAAATGGAGGCTCGATAGACCCTCCCTCCTCCTCATCTGCACTGATTCCCCCCAAACCCCACCACCAGGGCCTTCTTGTCAGTTATTGGCTGGAACAGTTTGTTATGTTTCGTGGACGGGTTGCCGCAGTTTGTCTTTGTTGCCATTTTTGGAGCCTGGGTTGTCTGCATAGACCGCATTTTTTACAGTGTGTTTAGGTGACGGGCAGCTAGCGGATAGGGAGATGTTTGCTGTATGTGACAAAAAAAATGTTTTAGCCTAAAAAAGATGTGACATCACAGAACACCTTTAATATGAAGAGTTTGCAATTTTCATTCATTCTCAATATAACATTAAGGGCACAGCACAGCAGAGCTTGTTGGCCTTCAGGGCTAATGTAATCTGTCAGAACTGGCCCAGATGCAACGTCACATTCACACATGCATGTACAGGTGTTTAAACGTGCATACGTGCACAAAAAGCATTGCACAACTCTCTCTTTCTCTCTCCTTTGTTTATCCGTTGTTTATTTGCCTCTCTCTTTCTTCTTCTTCTCTCTCTCTCTCTGTTCTGGTATTGATTATTCAACCAGAAATTGATGGACTCAGCACCCCACAGGTCTCTAGGGTTAAGTAAATCAGTCCAGTGTGTTTTTTTTTTTTTTTTTTGTACAGCAACACAGTATAGCGCAACTTGACCCTTCCTGCCAGAACTGAGACAAGCCTGTAATTGACTCTAAAATTGAGACACGCCTAATACAAGGGCACTAGAAAGAGAAATGATGTGCATCTTGACAAATGCACACACATAGCACAGGCACTTGTGCTGCCCTCTTGGATAAATAAATCTAAAAAAATATCTTGTTTAAGATATAATAAATTATACATTTATATATTGCATTTAAAACTATATTGCATTTATTCTTCCAATTAATATGAGATCATAAAAACTGCATGCTTAGTAATTGTAAAATATTTAAAAAAAAATTATAATTTTAATTGTCAATGTCCCAAAAGGATGTCAACTACCCATATATCACACTAAGTAGCATTTGCATAGACTCAAACTTTGTACTTGAATTCGTAATGTACAGAGGTGGTATAAAAATATTTTTCAATAAAATATTAAAAACACAAAATGAGTAGACAAATGTAACAATGATAACATTATGAAAGAACTTGCATAGCAAATTGGTGCACACTCATATGCACTATTCTATATTCTGGTTGACGCTTAGTCCCACGTGAAGCTTCTGTGCCAGGTGTAGTAAGGTTAACTAGTGTTATAACTCTGTGAATAAATTAACGTTGGAACTGTGAAACCCCTTTTGGTGCTGCAAACTAACCACTTAAATAAATGCACCAAGCTGTAATGCATTCTCATATACCAGATACTTTAATATGGATGCTGTTCCTCACAGACACAAACACTTTAATATGGATGGAGAAATCCATAAAATTGCTTCGTTCACTCTTATCAGCTCCAGCAAGAAATGGAAGTCGTGGCACTCTTTATATATAAAAGTCTGTAACTGCGGCTCCCCGCGGGGTCTCATTTCTATCCATTCAGGAGTGACGAAGTGAGAAAGACAGTGGAGCTCATAGTTCTTGTGACACTCTTTATTCTGGAACAGAGAGTTCTTGTTCTGCATTAATTGTTGTTTGCTGACCTTTAGCCAGCTGGTGTGATTGCCATCTTCTCCCTGTTGCTTTCAGTCAAGCTGTTTCATAGTCCAGACATTGTGAAATGGTCAAATAAATGGAATGACTGAATTACTTTCGTGGTGGCAGACAGGGCTTACAAAAAGCTATGGTGGCGCAGAGAGAGCAGTGCATGTTAAGATGCAGTATCAGTGTTTTTGCAATCAAATACCTTACAAAAGGCACTGGCGCTCATGTTAGTTGCCATGGAGACAGTGATAACTATGCTCTTTGTTTTTCCTTCTTAGGTCTGGCTGTTCACCAGATCATCACCATCACTGTGTCCCTCATCATGATCGTCGCAGCCTTGATCACTACTCTTGTCCTTAAAAACTGGTAGGAAACATTCTTTTCTTTCAGCTGTCTGTCTGCCTGTCTCTCCCTATTCCTGTCCCTCTATCTGTTTATCATCTTTTCAATCTGTCCTTCTCTATCCCTCTGTCTGTCAATGTGGACAGTGACCCCTCATTCCACCGAACAATCCAGACACAATCGCTATTTCCCCCAAACTCAGTGAGCTTCCTCCTTAGGCAGCATTTTATGGCACCTAAGATAATTTCTTCTTTTGACAATATTGTCAAATCTTTTTACAATAATTATAAACTGTACTGTTCATTAAGAGAAATCAATCGAGAGTCGAGTCACTTTTGCTGTCTATGTTAAGTGTTTCAGATCAGTCATAGCCCTTTTCACACATACAGTCTTTACTGGTAAATAAACAGTTTTAAAAAATTGTTTATTACATAACTCAGGTAACAGTTCATGCTTCTAATCCAAATAACACGTACTGCTGAGTGAACAATCAGCAATCAAAAGGATTCAACAGAAGTGCTCTCTCTCTCTCGTCAGTTAATGTAAATAATAAGCTACATGCCGTGTTTTACTTTATTTGCCATTGACATCGGACTTAACTATAAACTTTCCGCTGACGTCTGTGAAAACTATGCACTCAATCTACTGCTTGTTTTTTTCCAGCACCACAGCTATGGTACTATTTCCTATAATATTCCACTAATAAGATAAATTTACTTAATAGACTTAATTTTTATCCCCATTATACTCTCTGCTGTCAGTGTTTCTTTGTCTGAACACAAACACTGTAGACATGCCGCCTGGTATCGGTTGTTGGTATCGGAGCATTTTTACGAGTACATAAGCCAGATAACGGTACTGGTATCGCTGTATCCCTAATTCTGTGTGATTATCCCCTTATGCCTGTCACTTAGAAGTAAAAAAAAAAGAAAGAAAGAAACTAAAGTGCTTCACCTCATCTAGGTGGAGGGTTTAAATGTAATTTACGATCATTGGGTCTCATTCATGAAACATTAGTAAATATATACGGGTAAATATGAGAGTGATTTGCGCGTATGAGACCTTCCCGAAAACTCTTCTACTGATTCACAATTACTTCGTAAACGTCAGATGTGATAGTGAAATGTGTGTATTAATGAATTTCAATCAGTCGTAAATGGGATGCGCTTGCACCTTTCTCAATTACCATAAATCCCGCCCGCCCATTATATCCGACTGACACCTATATAAACGCATATAATAACATGAATGCAAATGAAAAAGAAAGATTTCTCGGATGTAGAAGTTTAAGTTTAATTATCAGAAGTTCATTCAAAATGCCACATTTTATTTTCAAGCGTACATAGTGGCCTATCAGGTCCTAAAAAAGGAAGCGGCAGCATATTACAGACACAGTTAATGGAGTTTCATCTGTTAATCGAACAGTCCCAGAAGTGAAAAGAAAATGGTTTGACATTAAGCTTGACAGCAAAAAACGAATTAGTTCACTTCGGAAAAATCGTATTCAAACTGGAGAAGGACCGCCATCGATCACCAGCTCTGCTAGCTATTACTGGCTCTCATAATAAAAGTAAAAAGAAAAAACGTATGTAATTACTATATAAAATATTTTTTTTTTCAAAATGCTGTTTAAATATGTACCCATTGGTGATTTAAAATGCAGCCTTATTAATGAGCAAAACGTTCGGATGTTAAGCGCACCATTTACGCGTGGCTGGGAGCAGGTGTAGATTTCTTGCGTACCAACTAACATTTGGAAAATACGAACATTTTAATGAATCCAAAAATTTACTCCAGAACCATTTTACACACGATTTACACACGAATTCGTTCCGCTCGTGTTTCATGAATGAGACCCCATGTGTGGGTAATAAACCACTTTCTTGATTTATTTTCACACAAAATCTGTTGCCCCATCAATGTTCAATACAAAGAGTAAATCTTTTTTTTTTTTTTTTTGCAATTATACACATTTTTCTTAAGGTGTGCCTTAAACCCTGTTGTATACTACATAAATAATAGCAACATTTATTCTGATGTAATGCCTTGCCTCATTGACTTCCATTTCTGCTTGTTTTGTAAAAAATATATCTGGACTGAGTCTAAATATTTATCCACAGCATGCAACAGTCTTGCATAAACCTTGCAAACCCTGCAAATCTAGTGACTAGTTATTTCCCAGAAGGGCCTAAGAATTCGTAAACATGACTTGTCTCCTAGTGGATTGATGAAAACCTGTGCGAACAGACTCTTGAAAAGCCTACCAATCTGATTGGAACTCGTCATATTGCGAAAGACCTTGCCATTTTTTACTGTCTGCAACTAGCTATGCATTGACAAAGTGTGCACTTTGCACATTTACATCCGAACGAAGTCTCTATTTCAAGGCATCCTTCATTGTTCTATGTGATCATAGTCTTTGTGTGTGTATGTGACAGTTCAGAGTGTGTATCCTTAGCTCTGTCTGTCACACTGACACTCACAGAGAGTCGAAATTCTCTAATCTGTCTTTCAAACCGAGCGAAAAATACCTGTCAAAGAGCCGCGCGCCACTCTCAGTGGTGACAGTCTCATAAAATGAAGAACGCTTTCCCTCCTCTCACTCTCTCTTTAACTTCCTATCACAGCTTCCTCATTTCATTCACACTAATGGCAGAGCGATTCGCTGCCAATGCGTGCAGAAACATCTCAGGTTTATTTATATTCTATATGTAAAAAATGTAAGAATTGTTGAAATGATTGATCTCTGGGGATTCCATCTGTTTGCTAGGGTGTTACTATGTACTTGCTAGATTATCCTGGAAGTTGCTAGGGCATTACTTTGTTGTTGCTAGGTGGTTTTAGAATGTTGGTATCATGGTTTCAGGAGTTTTCAGCATTATGTCAGGGTGTTTCATAGGTATGTTTACGTAGATGCTGTTCAACCGCTCCAGACACGTCGACTTGTCTGCCATCTTGGAACAGTTAACATGACACTATTCATCACTCAGACTAACCAATCAATGAACTTTCATTGAAAATGCCAAATCATTGTGCAGTCTAAAAAACTACCGAGCTATAAATTCCAGATGTAATGGGATAACCTTTTAGAAGTAAGAATGATAGGTTCTATAAGCAAAGTTCAAAGTGGAATGGGAAGTAGGCGCACCAACAAGGACAATAAAGATTGCAGCCAGGTTTACCTGCACGGCTCTTTACTAGTTGGCCTCCATTACACTCACTTCCATCCAGGTCAGGGCACCAACATAACCCCTCCAGTTCGCATCACTCCAAACGGGATTTGCACCGGTGTTTCCGCCATGGGAGGTGCGCATGATAACATGGATGTTAAAAACCGCCGCCTCTTGAATCAGTCGGTAATCTGCCTCTTGTGGCCAGGGGAGTGAGTGTGCAGTGACCTGCACAGCCCTTTACCAGCTAGCCTCCATTACGCTCACTCCAAACCTGGTCACGACACTAATGTAATCCTTCTGGTTCTACTCGCACCGATCCGAGCGGGTCTCTTGAGGCCAGGGTAGTGAGGTTTACCTGCACAGCTCTTTACTAGCTGGCCTCCATTACAATCACTCCATTGGTCTCACCCGGGTCACGGCACCAATGTAGTCTCCTTTGGTTCTTCTCCCACCACTCTGAGCAGGCCACTTGAGGACTGAGGTTAACCTGCACAGGTCTTTACTAGCTGGCCTCCATTACAATGACTCCATCACTACCGACCGGGTCACGGCACCAATGTAACCTCCTTTGGTTCTACTCGCACCACTCCGAGCAGGCCACTTGAGGATTGAGGTACTTGCACCTCTCCGAGCGGGCCTCTTGAGGAGTGAGGTTTACATGCACAGGTCTTTACTAGCTGGCCTCCATTACAATTACTCTTACCCGGGTCACGGCACCAACGTAACCTCCTTTGGTTCTACTCCCAGCACTCTGAGCGGGCCTCTTGAGGAGTGAGGTTTACCTGCACAGGTCTTAACTAGCTGTCCTCCATTACAATCACTCCATCGGTCCCACCCGGGTCACTGCACCAATGTAACCTCCTTTGGTTCTACTCGCACCACTCTGAGCAGGCCTCTTGAGGAGTGAGGTTTACCTGCATAGGTCTTTACTAGCTGGCCTCCATTACAATCACTCCATCGGTCCCACCCGGGTCACGGCACCAATTTAACCTCCTTCGGTTCTACTCCCACCACTCGGAGCGGGCCTCTTGGGGAGTGAGGTTAACCTGCACAGGTCTTTACTAACTGGCCTCCATTGCAATAACTCCATCAGTCCCACCCGGGTCACAGCACCAATGTAACCTCCTTCAGTTCTACTCACAGCACTCCGAGCGGGCCTCTTGAGGAGTGAGGTTTACCTGCTCAGCTCTTTACTAACTGGCCTCCATTACGCAGGTTTGTGTTTTGATGTATAACTCAATATTCGACAAACTAAATGCTGTGAAAATCATCTTGCTAACGTCTATTGCAGCTATAGATATTTGAATTCATGTGAATATCTAGGTTGTAGATGTACAGTCAATTTGCTCTTGAGTGTCACAGACTGGATTTGACCGTTCCAAAATGCAGAGGGCTTGCGTATAGCAGCTTATATATCTCTAGGGTTTTCCCTGTTGGTTGCTATGGGGGTTGCTATGTCCTTTCTATAGAGTTCTGGGTTGGAACAGGGAGTTTTTGAATTAACAGACCTGTGGTTCTGTCTTTAAGGGCTGTCCGACATATCTCAATGCGGGCCGAGTGGAAGGGTACGTATCGGTCCTGTGGGGATGCCACCAACACCACGTTCTTGAAGAACTGGAGACCTGGACAAAGAAAGTAAGAAAACCTAGGTATTGATGTATATATGTGGTGTTCATTCCTGCTTAGTTGCTCATGTGTCTGTACCTGGTTTCTTGCTGAGTCTGTAGAGGAAGGTCTGTCGTGGGTCAGTGTGGTCCCTGAACGTAAGCTGGAGCAAAGACCCGGACTTCTTCAGTTTCTGCATTAGCCATAGACCTGAAGAAGTCATAAAGGTTCAGAATGATGTGTAAACCATCATACATGTATTCCAGGATTCTTTGATGAACAGAAAGTTCAAAAGAGCAGCATTTATTTGACAAATAGAAATCTTTTGTAACATTAGAAATGTCTTTATTGTCACTTTTGATCAATTTAGTGCATCCTCACTGAAAATGTTCATTTAAAAACAAACAAAAAAAAACTCTTACTGACCTCAAACTTTTAAGTTTTTAAGAGTGTGATGTATATCTGTGTGTACCTGTGCTGACTAGCGTGCTGTTGTTATACAGCGTTCCCAGGTGGGGTCCAGACAGGGACAGGAATGTGTGGAGCTTACAGAGGTAACAGCGAAATCTGGGTCGGGTCAGAACAGAGCGAATGATGACGTTCCCCAAAGAGTGCCCGATAAAACTGCAGAAAGGAAACAAAAAAAAGTCAGGCATCAAACTTTCCAAAAATAAAACGAAGATTGAGTTTTGACGAGTTTTCATGCAAATTATTTCTACATTTTACTTAGGAGCTACAGCTTTAATAAAGTCTCTCTCAATCATCATTAAACTTTAACAATTTGATTTTGAAAAGACATTAGAGACTTTATTGTAGGAACAAAGACAGAGAGGGCAGAGAATGGGAAGTCTATTAAAAGACAAAGAAATGACTGTGAAATTAAGATTAAAAGTGAACTAGGAGAAACGTTTGTTCCATTTTCCAGTGCATTGTGTGAGTGTGTTTAGATTTAATTGCTTCTGAATTCCAAACACTACCTTTCTTTTACTCTACTGCCATCTTGTGGTAATAATAAGTATAGCAGTTCTAGTGGGATCATTGGCCCTGGAGCAAATATCACATTTTAACTTCTGTATACACTATTTATATTGCTGACTCTAAAAACATTTCCTTAAAGTGAAGCTTTATACTTCATGCTACACTTCACCTAGATCAAGCATTTGAAGGCAATATTTGTATACAGCTTCAACATACTATTTGGTAGCAAGCAACCACTGAAGATCACACATCATACATACAGTACATGTCAGATTGTACATGAATCCAGATGCAAAAATAATGAGGCTTCAAATGATTAACTACTGTAAAGTGGTTGTCGCAGATATATCTAAATGTTCAACCACAAGAGGGCGCACTAGTCTGTAATTTGTGTTTTTGTGCACACTGTATGGGTTGATTGGTAAATATGGTCTAGTTAGACCTTGCTGTTAGATGTTGTGACTATCTGGATGCAAAAAGCATGAAATTGAATGTCTTAAATACAAACAGTCCAGACTCATAGTTTGAGCTCTGATGCTTTGCTGTTGGAAATTGGCTGTGGTTTGATTGCACTGCTGTTATAACAACATGATGGTGAGGTTTCTCCTGTTGATTGAGTAATTGTTTATAAACCTTATTCGGTTGATGGTGAGGTTGTACAGCTGGATGTGCTGAATTATCTCATCCATAAGTCTATCAGTCATGGTGTCAAAATCTGCAAATGTGTCCACCTGGAGACAGAAAATGAGAGAATGTCAACAGAGAGCTAATCAAACAACTTATAATGGGGACCATATGAAGTTGTGATTGGTTGTTGAGGGGGATTGGAGCTTTCTGATTGGTTGTGGTGCGCAGCTATGGAGTTAACTAGTAGTCACAGAGTGATAATTGCATGTTTTTGTGTTGACATGATCAAATTAGTTTATGAAATAGTGACATATTATAGATCTGAGCAGAAAAAAAAGTAAAAATTGTAGAATGTTTTTCACCCTTTTTTACATTTCAAGAGCCCGACCGATAAAGGATTTTGAAGGCCGATAACGATACAAATATTTGTTGGTTTTAAAATCCGATATTCCGATATATCGGCCGATATTTTTTTTTTTCGAAACGCACAACAAAAAA
>JAOTRC010000045.1:23525363-23544336 GCA_027497675.1 Cyprinella lutrensis
AAAAAAATATCGGCCGATATATCGGATTTTAAAACCGACAAATATTTGTATCGGTATCGGCCTTCAAAATCCTTTATTGGTTGGGCTTTGTAAGGTTTATCCTGGCCTTATTTTTCATGTCGGGATGGATTACATCAGAATGCAACTGGTTCAATAACACATAAATCCCTTCTCAAAATACTCTCCGTGTTAATCCCGAATCTGTTAAAGGCGGTTAATTAGCTCAGACCTCAGAGATGTCCTCATATCCTCTTTCTGCGTTCTCTAGAAACATGTAAGGAAGTTGTTTTATTAAGGTATAAACAAGAAAAAAGGTTAGATTGAAGTCTTGGTGAAATCCTGACCGGCTATTTGAATTTCTGGGGAACTTCGAAGGCGTCCAGGAATTGATGACTTTGTAGGTCTAACGCTAACCACTTCTCTCCACCAACCATGCCAAGCAAAGTAAAGAAGGGAAACCCTAATAAGTGCAGGGTTGCCACAGATGTTCAGGCATGGTTATGTGTTTTGTAACTACTTGGCGCCAGGCACACAAAGAGCCTTCAGTATAACTTTAAAACCACAGGGAATCCAAACACAGCAAATGCGGTAAACTCTGCGTAATTGTGAACAAGTTTTAGTTGTGTGTGCTCCACGGCAGGTTTCCTTTTCCAAATTAATAGTGATTTGTTTTCTGCAAGATGTTGACTTAGGTGCTCGTTCAGTCTTGGGACAGATTTCACGAATTCACACAAACACCTGCATGCGACTTATGTCTTATTGTCTTTCTCTGCCTACTGACTGAGAGCTTGTAGAAGATTATAACAAGGTAAGGCTCATCCTAACTAACACAATTGCAATGTTGAATGAGATGCAGGAGAGCAAGTTAGGGAGGGTTTGGAAAGAGAGAGCGAGAGAGGGATGGTGACAGAGGGTTGAGAAACGGAGAGTGGGTTTTGTACATAATGATGCGTGGGCCTCAGTAGCAGCTCCGGAGATCTTCTAGATTCCAAAACAGTCTCGTCTGTGTGCTAGCTGTCAGAGGTACCTATGCAGCTGATCGTGAACTGGCTTTGCTAAGAAGTGGATTGTATTGTTGTTGTTTTTTTTTTCATTGTGAAACACCTCAGGTATGTTTTGGTTGGTCTGATATAGCTAGATTTTTGCTGTTGTTGATTTGTCTGTTGATATTTTTGTCTGAATTCCGGGTAATTTGTGCTGTTAAACATAGAGTTTATGTTGATGTTTAGGTGTTGTTGAAAGTGCAGTCTGGTTGATTTTGTTTTTCTTGCGAACTTTGCATGATGAAAGGTAATGGGGGAGGAAATGAAAGCAGAAAATAACACAAGGGTGTTTTGTTTTGAAGATTGACAGGAAAATGCCTGTGTAATTTGTCTGTTGATAGATTACATAAACGTTGGCTAAATTTGATCGAGAATCTTATGTTGAGCACACTGATAGAGATTAATTAGCTTTTTCTGGCTGATTTGAGGTGTAGGGTACATGTTATTGTGCTCCGCACTGTACTGCATGGTCAAAAACTGTCAACAAGAAAAATATAATTACAGTAATATGTCAACAATTTATTACTCGGAAGCCAGTTGTTGCAAGTTGTTATGATAAAAAAATCGGTCTGCCGATTTTATCGTCCGATCCAAGCCTGTTGCAGATATATCGGCCGATATGATTTTTTTTTTTTTTAACAGAACAGATAATGCGGATAAAATGCTTGTAAATTGTGTAACTACGTAGTTTGTCTCACAGACACATGTCACTGTGTCTAAAGAGATTCTACTCTTTACTTCAGACACGGTGTAAGATGTGAACACATTAGCTTCAACTCCACTGACAAGGTATGAAGAATGGCTAGCTAGCTAATGTAGCAAATGAGTATGATAAGCTTGTTGTGAGTAGACGGGGACATTGTTTATTTACTTTATCACTACGTCTCACCAGGTGACAACTCAGGGTTAAATCACCATTCAACACTCATGCCAACACAGCACTGGTACTAGTAAGCAACTTACCGTTAAGACACTATTGCTGCCTGAACAAGACACCAGACACGAGCGGCATGATGCGACAAAAGACAGTTGAACCCATTATAATCAGTGATGTGGTCTACACTGGATGTGAAACAACATCTTGTGGTCCAGCGTATCTAACGCTTTTTGAAGATCCACAAAGATGGTTACGAAATAGTGCCTTTTATCTATAGCATTGGTAATTTCTTCAGTTAGTTCCATAATTGCTGTAGCTGTTGAGTGATTAGGACGAAACCCATTACTTAAAATCTTAAATGCATTTAGAAATTGATTCAGTCTAATTTCAAATAACTTCTCCAGAATTTTAGAGAACTGTTAAAGTAGTGATATTGGTCTATGATAAGAAAAATCTGATTTATTTCCTTTTTTAAAACAATGGAATTACTGTGGCTATTTTCATGCAGTCTGGAAATATCCCTAAAGTAAATGACAAATCTACAATTTGCTTTATTAATACCATGTTCATATTATTATAATCATTTGATTTTTTTTTATTGGCACACTTCTGAACAATTGTCAATATGTCACTCACTTGTACACTTTCAAGAAAAACACTGTTAACATTATTTAGTACTGTGTCACCATTGGTGTTTCCATCTAGAAATTGATGTGATAAAGTAGGGCCAATATTTAAATTAATTAGTAATTATTTTAATTAATTAGTAATTATCAGTAATTATTACAAAGTAATTATTTAATTCATTTACATTTTCAGTTTTATTGCAAATGTCAACAGTATTCTTGTAAACTGATTTGGAAATTTTGTTTTTACCTTATATTTTTATTTTTGTCTAACAATTTAGTGTAATAATCCATTTTTTACCTTCTTATGATTCCAACTAATTTGTTTTATATTTTTTATACCTAACTTCAGCATCTTTAGTTCTCAAAAGGTATTTGGACAGAGTACGGTTGAATGTTGTTTGGGTTGTTCATTCTTTCTTTTTTTTCTTTTTTTTTTTCTACAGACACAAATGAAAGTACTTGCAGAAATTCTGAGGTCATTAAAGGACTGAAGAGGAAAAAAGTTGTTGTACAAAACCAGCTCAAGAAAATACCAAAATCTCCTGTCAAAAAGCAATCGCAAACCAAGAAGTCAATTTCTCCGAACATCTCTTCGCCCAAGGAAGCCACGCCCTCTTCTTCTTTTTCTAGTGGTCCATCACATGGATTGCCTGGCCCTCAAGATGCCGAAGTTGCACCGCAAGAGGCATCTGAATCCAGAGCAGTAAAAGTGGAGCACGAGGAGTCATCAACCTCAGAGCCACAGGCTCTCAGTCACAAAAGTTCTGGCGAAGAACCTTGTGCTGCTGGGCCTGTGCAGCCAAAAAGCTGGTGTGGCAACAGCAGCAACAAAAACGCATCTCCCTCTCACACAAGTGCTCCCCTTGAGGTATTGCTCAAGGCTATGGAGCCGGATTTCAATACACTGACAGAAAGGAAGAACAGCAGTCCGATAGGACATCTTGGAAAATCAGTTTCCATTCCTGTCACGTATTCAGACTATGCTGTGGCTATGCCTGCTGTTAATTTCAATGTCCATTCACAACCCTCATTTATGCCACAATTCAACACAGCCAAACACTTCTACAGCAGTGTGGCATCTACAGGGCAACACACAACACAGCAGTATGTGAATATGCCAGGAAATCGTCAGCAGGACAAACCAGGTTTCCAGAAAAGCTACAGTGTGGGTCCTTCGCTTAACTTGACACATGCTCCTGTTCCATCTGGATCAGGTGGTTTCCCTCAAAGCCAGCCCCCTGTTGTTCAAACATGCCAGTCTCTGTCAGCCACAGTACCCAACTCAATTCAAGTCCCAGTCACACCTGGTTTCAACCCTGTTCAGATGACAACTGTGGTCAATTTTGGTGCAAATCAAGTATCTGATATCTCTGCAAAAGATCAAAAACCAAAAAAGCAAGGGAAGTATGTCTGTGAATACTGTAAAAGAGCTTGTGCCAAGCCAAGTGTGCTTCTAAAACACATACGGTCCCACACAGGAGAGAGACCTTACCCGTGTGTGACTTGTGGCTTTTCATTTAAGACAAAGAGCAACTTATACAAGCATAAGAAGTCTCATGCTCATGCCATTAAACTGGGTTTGGTTAAAGACTCCGGAAGTGGATCCCTCTCCCAAGAATCGGACAAAGGTCTGCCAACACATTCTGATGTGGAGGAAAGTGGGGACAGTGATGAAGAAGGTAGTACAGCTGACTTAGACCCGGATTCTTCACAGAGCAGTCTAACAGCATTATCTGAGAGCAGTTTGCAGAGTGCAGGCATGGTACAAGGAAGCCAAGGAGAACCAGAGCATTTGTTGGTATTTGAAACTCTGAAAACATTGGCTACACAGAGAGGATGTGAGCCAAAGGTCACTGCTGCTCTCCCTAAAGTGGTGGTCCACCCTGTAAATGTTTCGCCTTTGCGTGCAGACAGCCCAAGAGTTACAGATTCAGCACCTGAACATGCCACAGCCCAGAGGCAAAGGGATTTCCAGCCAGCAAACCTTCGGTCGAATGTAATGGTTCTGTCCTCACTGAAAGAAGTGGATTGCACAAGTCCTCTACAAGATTCAGTTAGTGATGATGAAGATCAGCATTGTAAATCACCACTGGGAGGCAGCCATGCCCAGCTTCAAAGGCAACAAGCAACTGATTACTCTCAACAGCCACAAGGCAAGTGCCTGCTAAGTCCTCGGAGTCTTGGAAGCACTGACTCTGGCTACTTTTCACGTTCTGAGAGTGCAGATCAAGCTATGAGTCCCCCGAGTCCTTTTGTTAAGATTACTCCCCCAGCAGAAATCGACATTACAAAAACCCCACAAGTTCCTCCTTCCCCGGTTGTGGCAACTGTCATGCATGTAGCATCTATTGAAAAGCCTCGAGTTCCTTCCGTAGAAATGCGTCCTCCATTAGAAACCAAAGCTCTGTCACTTGAGGAGCGCATTTCAAAATTGATCTCAGACAACGAGGCTGTTGTGGATGACAAGCAACTAGACAGTGTCAAACCCAGACGGACTTCTCTTTCCCGAAGGGGTAGCATTGATTCCCCTAAATCCTACATATTTAAAGACTCTTTTCAGTTTGATCTAAAACCACCAGTGAGAAGATCTAGTTCCAACTCGGACATACCAAAATCTCCTTACACTCCTACAGACAAGTCAAAGCCAGTATTTCTTCTTTCTGTACCACCGCAGTATCCAGCCATGGATTGTTTACCAATTACAAGAAGTAATTCAATGCCCACCACACCTGGTCAGTCAGCTCTCTTCCCGAATGTAAGCCCTCAACCTCACCCACTAAGGATCTGTCATTCATTTGATGACAAGATTAGCTCACTAAATGACGATGTATTCTCTTCAGCTCCCTCTACTCCAAATTCTGCTGTACATCCTCGTACCCTAGTGAGGCAAATAGCAGTTGAGGATTTGTCCACAAATGATGGTCACGTGCTTATCTCAGTTCATTCCATGGATGAGAGCCATCATGGACCAAGTATTACACATGAGCTGAGAAGTAAGTCTTTTGAGCATGCAACAGAAAGAAACCGAAAACCCCAGCAAAACAAAGGGACAATGTACGAATGTGAGACTTGTCGTAACCGTTACAGAAAACTAGAAAATTTTGAAAATCACAAGAAGTTTTATTGTTCTGAACTGCATGGTCCAAAAAACAAGCCAATGCATGCCAGAGAGATAGATCCAGAAGTGTTTGGACGTGGAATTCAGCAACCTCTTTTGAACAGAAATGCAGTAATTACTGGCATTGTAGAGCAACCCCTCATGGTAAGAAAAAGAAGGAAAATTAAAAGTGTTGGAGATGATGATGACCAATCTCCAACTGAGACCACACCTCCATGTTCAAGAAGTTTTGACTCCTGCCAGGCCTCTACAGATTCGACAGGGCGACCTTATTCTCACCATAACCAAACTTTAAGCAACTCTTCTATTTTAGGACAGATACAAATCATTGGTCGAGCTACAGAATCCCAAGAGTCAAGGCTATCTCCAATAAGAGAGGCTCAGATCAGCACACCAAATAAAGAAAGAGGTGACCTCCAGAGACAAGGAAGTGGAACTTCAGTCATTCGACACACCAACTCCCTCAGCAGACCAAA
Organism: Cyprinella lutrensis; assembly: GCA_027497675.1. Taxonomy (NCBI): domain Eukaryota; kingdom Metazoa; phylum Chordata; class Actinopteri; order Cypriniformes; family Leuciscidae; genus Cyprinella; species Cyprinella lutrensis. The sequence goes on from JAOTRC010000045.1 coordinate 23,531,507, forward strand.
TTCTTTTGAAACATCTGAGTCCATTGACAGGTCATCTCCAGTTGATCCTGGGGAAAATGAAGTAAAGAGCTCTGCAAAAGGCCATACAGAGGCAGTAGTGAATTCTTTCTCACAAAGTTACCATGACAGAATGTCTACACCTAAATGTGCCAGCCAAGGGATGGAGCCTCACGGTAAGCAAACCTTTACCATCGCTAGCGATGGCTCACCTGTACAGCAATCACGGCTTGTGCGCCAGAGCAACATTCAAGTCCCTGAAATCTTAGTAACAGAGGAACCAGACAGAGGTCATGAAACTCATGAAAAAGTTGTAGAATCAACAGAGAAACCTGCAGATACATTTAACTGGCCTCAGAGGAGCGAGAGCTTGTCCAAACTGCCGACAGAAAAACTTCCCCCAAAGAAAAAGCGCATCAGACTTGCTCAAATGGAACACTCTTCTGGTGAATCCAGCTTTGAGTCAAGTCTCTCTCGTAGCCTCAGTAGAGATAGTAGCTTGTCAAGGTGCTCTAGTATTTCAGCCTCTTTTGACAGAGATGATCCACCAAGATCTGACAGCCCATCAAGGGCTGATAGTGTTGGGAAGCCACCAGAAGCTCAAGCGATCCCAGTAGCAAACAACACTCTTGGAGTGCCAGGCATGATGAGACGCGCTACCTCAGAACAGATCAGCTGCACTCAGTCATCAGTGGAAATTTCTTGTGACTACCGTAGCAAATCCTTTGACTGCAGCAGCATGTCACCCAGCAGGCATTTGCCACCAATACAGACTGCCCTGCCGAAAACTACACAAGGTCCTCCAACTACCCAGGTGCCTCTCATTGAAAGAAGAAGAGGGCCTCTAGTACGTCAAATGTCCTTGAAGATTGCACCAGACCCTCAATTAGCAGTGAAACAGCCTCCCCCCATCCAAAGAGTCCCCTTCACCAATGAATGCTCTGGGTCCCAAGCTAGACCAGTAAATCCGAACACATCTGCACTTCTTCAGTCCTTTGTCCTACATTCTGGAGAGGCCCCGCAAACAAAAAATGAGCAAATGGTTCAAAGCATCAACCTTGGAAGCCAAACCCAACAACCTCAAGTTCACGGCCTTCCTCATCCATGGCATCAGACCTCAAGGGTTGTGGCATGCCACACGCAACCTCTGGTCAATGTGGGGACTGGTCAGACAGACATTCAGAAGAGCTCTGATGAAAAAAATCAGAAGTGCTTTGAACCCAAATACCAAATGAATTGCCCCGTACTGAAAACAGGCCAGACATATACTTTAGCAGGTTTGCAAGGCACGCAGATCACATTGCCAGTCTTAACAGTACCAATTGCTAAGGAAATTAAAGTGTCACAGTCAAATGATGGAATACAAAATGTCTATGTAGCACAACAAGCTTATCAGGCAGTGATCAATAAGCCTCAGATTGTACTGCCTGCTGGGGCACTCGTTGATACAACATCTCAAACAACGCCAGTCTCTACACCTGTACCACAGATTCTAATCACCCACGAGCACACCCTTGCACCTGCATCTGCGGCTTCTAAGGTCTGCGGCTTCCCTACGGTACATGCTGTAAACAGTAATTTAAAAATTGTACCAGAAATCCAAGCACACAGGCAACATGGATCTGTTGCTATACAGATGAAAAACAACATGAAAACCACTGACCAAAGCCAAACCACTGATAAAAGCATCCTGTCCCTAGGTTCACTGCATTGTACACAAAAACTGGCTTCTGCTAATTTATGCCCACAAGAATCCACAGCCTCAAGCAAACGTATGCTCTCCCCTGCCAACAGCCTGGACATCGCTATGGAAAAGACACAGAAACGGGCTAAAGATGAGCATGGAGCTGCATGTCTCACTGATGGTAGATCTCTAAACTATTTGAACTCAAAAATGTCTGAAATGACCAGGCAGAGGAAGTTAATGCTGGTTAGACAGGTCTGTACCACAGAGCCAGTGGATAGCCCAATTGAGACTGATGCCCCAGAACAATTGCCAGAGATTTCTGAAGCTGTAAAGAACACCCAGGCACCAGTGTCTCAGATAACAACAACTGAGGTCAGTGAACAAGATATGGCGAGGAGAACACCTACCACAACACCTACTACAGATTCTTCACCTGGAGTTCGAAGCTATGCCACGCCAGAGAATTCCACTCTGAAGCCACAAGAAAAACCTGAAGAGCAACGCTGGTCTCCATCGAAATCACCATTGAGGCCTTCGACATTTCAAGGACAAGTGAAGTTAGCTTCTTCTGTGTCCGTTGTCAACACCAGAGACAGCCATCGTCTGTCTTTCCCCAGTCTGAAAACAGCTACAACCTTCACCTGGTGTTTTCTCATGAAAAGGAAATCCCTCCATATTCAGCAGACAGACCAGAGGATCTCTGCCTACTCTGCATGGGTAGTAAACCCAAACAATCCCAATCCATTGGGGCTTCCCACCAAAGTGGTCATGTCCTTGTTTGACTCCAAACAGACAACCAAGAAAATACACTACACCCAAGCAAAGACAACAACGTTGAAATCTGACATCTTGACCTACTCTGGGAAGCTGAAGGACATCTTACCAAAAGTAAGAGCATTTTCATTCGACAGATGCTGCTTTTACAGTATATTGTTTGCTATTTTTAATGCATTTGTTATGGTGCCTACATGATTAACAAATTGTTGTAATTTGTATTGTTTCAGGTTTTGATTCAGCAAAGATCTGTGCCAATTGAGAAAAGTGGAAAAACAAAACCAGAGACTCAACCAATTAATCAGACCGAGTCAGACAGAGACTCCTCCAAATCTGAACCCCAACGAGTGAAGATCTTTGACGGAGGGTTCGTAAATCTTAACATTTATCTTAACTCACTTTCTAAACATTTAACAGGAAATTGTGTTTTGATGTGCTATTTGTGGTGTATTTTCAGTTACAAATCGAATGAGGAGTATGTGTATGTTCGGGGACGTGGAAGAGGAAAATACATCTGTGAGGAATGTGGAATTCGCTGCAAGAAACCTAGCATGCTGCGTAAACACATCCGCACTCATTCGGATATTCGTCCATTTCACTGCACACACTGCAACTTCTCTTTCAAGACTAAAGGTGGGTTCAGTCTGAAAACTGATTTTAAAGCTGTAATGGGTATTCTGCATGGGCTCAATTGGCAATTAATGTTACCATTAATGAACAGGAAAAAGATACTAAAAACAAACTTCATTTTAATACATAAAAATGTCTACCATCATAAATAGCCAAATCATACAACTGGATAAGGAAAACTCTAAACAGGTTTATCTAAACAAAGACTTTTAAAGTTTAAATGAAGTTTTAAGTAAATGTGTCCGAATTTGAGAACAGTTAGGTAATTTAGAAGTCTTAGGGATGGCTGGAAATTGTTTCTATTTTTTTTTTCTTACCTGCTTTTTTTTGAAGATCCTGCCTGTTCTCTTAAAAAAGCCAGTATGATTCATCACTGTTGAACTTCCCACGCTGCACTGCAGAACAGCACACAGTGTCAGACCAGCCCACGTTCCTTTAAGAACTTCTTTATCAGTTACTCACCCATTACATAGAGCTAGTGCTTGGGAATATGTCATGCTTATGTAAACCACTCCCATGGCCTGCATCCACCTCCCACCTGAGTGACCTCTCTGTTCCCTTTATCCACGCAGGGAACCTTACCAAGCACATGAAGTCCAAAGCCCACAGCAAGAAGTGCATGGAAATGGGGGTTTCTGTGGGTATTATCGAGGACCAGGACACAGAAGACTCAGGTAGAAGGTCTTAAACATATTGAATAAGGGGTTCATTTCATGAGGACCCACACTTTTACTAACCAACTCAGAAAGCAGAAACTAGCCTAAAGTTGCGATTACACCATTACATAGTTATTTTTAATTACATAATCAACCTGACCATTAATAGGTTTACTAATAATATAACCATCTGTTAAATGTGGATTGTAGCTATGTTCTATTGCAGTTATGATCAATGGCAATGCCACGGTCTAATTAGAGATACTAAACGCAGTCTTTTTCCTTGTTAACTCTTGGTGCATGTGGGCGGCATACACAGCGTTTACCGCGAGGAAATTGCAGCATCTAATTTTAGCAGGAAAGAGAGAGAGAGAGAAGCTGTGAGCTTTCTCTGGTCTCAGTTACAGAGAGCATATTTGTTTTCCTCTCACACAGTCCTACACAAGCTGTCGAACACAGGCTGCATTTGTGGTCTGAGGTGTTAATGTCTTCCCTATATTATGAGAGGGATGTTTCTAGACCTATTATTCCAAGGACCACACATTACTTAAAGATTCCTAAAGAGTAAAGGTCATACTATCCCAGTGGTGAAATAATTTTGTGCATCATTTTGAATAAATAAACTTGGACAATTTTCCAAGTAGAACCTAGCTCTTTTATAGCTATACGTTAGGATTAGCTATGTTATATTTTATAATATTCCATTTCCTATTTTTTTTTCTCCAAAGGTGATCGAGGAAGAGCAGGAAGCGCTGACAGACAGGACTCGGATGGTGATGACTCTGATGGCCCAGATGATGAAGATAACGATGGAGAAGAGGAAGACGAGGAGGACAGTCAAGCAGAATCTGGCCTCTCTGCAACACCTTCTGTTTCTGCAAGCCCACAGCATTTTCCTGCTAACCAAGCCGACACAGCTCCTAGCTCCCTGCTGGCTCAGATGTCCATCAGCCCGAATCTAACCCCAGCTCCTCAAACTCAGCCTCCTCCGGCTGCAGACTCCCACACCTCAGACACAGAGTCTGTGGCTATGATGAGCCCAGTTTCGTTGGTCAGACAGATGTCAATTTCTGCATCCTGCTCCAGCCCCGGTCCTAGTCCCACATCTTTCACATCCCACCCCGCCCCTGCCTCAGAATCCCAGAACTCTGATACTGACTCCGTACACATGATGAGCCCAGTGTCACCTTGCAGGCAGATGTCCATCGACTACCCTGAATTTGAAGTTCCCCCTAGTCCCCCAGTGCCAGGCAAGGGCGCCAAGCTCGGCCAGGTGAGACCCGTGTCCTCGCAATCATTGTCTTTCTCGTCGTACATCCCTCCCTCTCTACATGTACACCTCACCCCATACCAGTACCCGACCCCATATGCATTCAAATGTCTTGAGTCTCGCATGCCTGGCACGTCAGCAAAACTTCTTTGAATGCATGAAAAGGTGAATAGAATTTTACCTGGAAGTCAGCGACTGCAATTTTGTGTTGCTTGGCAGCGTTGATAAAAGTATGCATAACATTGATTTTTTTTTTAACAGGATGGAGTGTCGAGCACCTTTTCTCAGCCTCCAAGTGAGTCCAATGCCAATGTCGACCGTGGTACTCAGACCTCTTCTGACCCTCTTCAGGGACCCCTGCACTTTCCAAATGCAGGTCCGCTCCACGAGTCCAGAGTAGGAGCCGCTACTCATCTCTTCAGCCACCTGCCTTTGCACTCCCAACAGCCTCCTCGTTCCCCATACAGCATGGTACCTGTGGGTGGAATTCAGCTTGTTCCTGCTGGCTTGGCTGCTTACTCCACATTTGTACCCATTCAGGCTGGGCCAGTCCAGCTAACCATCCCAGCACTCAGCGTTATTCACCGGCAGACTGGCAGCCCTCTCCCAGCCCCAAATACCTCACCCCGGCCAGATGGTTCTCCGACCCAGCCGCTGGTAGTCCAGGAGCCAGTCAGTAGTGTACTCCCTTGTTTCCCTCTGGGCCAGGTGGCAGGGCTTCAGACACTTGGTGCTCCCCAGACTGCCCTGCAGCCTATGGGTTTGGAGACCTTGAGTGTTGTGGGTTTAGCAAACTCCACCCAGCTGGTGCCTCAACAGAGTCTGCCATTAAATGCCACCCTAGGAGTGCAGGTGTTGGCAGCTAGCCCCACCCCTCAGTGCAGCACTGCTTCCCCAGCACAAATCCCTGGCCTGCAGTTTCTCAATATTGCCCTGCCTGCCCTCATACCATCCCTAAGCCCTCTCTCAGCTCTCAGCCCACTCCCTGCAGCCCAGGACAAGCCACGTAGCCCTGGGGGTGTAGCGCCTGCACCTCCACCAGCACAGGTTGCAGAATCACTACCAGCAACTATTCCCTCAGCCAGTCAGTCAACAGCCAATCCAGGAGATGATCCTACAAAAGCAAAGCCATCCATAGAGGCGAAGCAGGTCTCTCAAAACAGCACTAGCGCTGGATCTAAGGATACAGGGCTCACAGAGAAGACTACAGCCATGGTGGAAAAACCAAAAACACCACCGCAACCATCTTCGTTCTCCTCCCCCTCATCCTCTAATGAGAAAGGCTGTGATCTTGCAGACAAGGCAACAGCAGGTGGGGCTAGTGAAGTGAAACCACGTCAACCTGTCTCTAGACAAACAGTGACTGACGACTACAATGAAGCCTCCAGCGATGATGAGGACAGACTTGTCATAGCTACCTGAGAGTCCCAATAAAAGCTCTTTCTTTTCTGCCTATGAATTTCTTTCTCTCTCTTTCCACCTCTTTCCCCCTATTTTTTTTTGTAAAACTGTGTCACTTTGTAAAACTGAAACACTTCAGGAGGTTTGCAGCTCTGCGAGCCTTCTCTAAAAGCACATTTTCTGACAGTCATATTGTATGTGCAATCATAAATGATGACCAATTATTTTATTTTGTACTCTTTTGTCAGCACCAGACAGTTATTTTCTTTTTGTACATGTTGTATAGACGATTGTGCCTTTTGGAGTTTCACGTTTAGAAACCTGTACATAATATCTTATAAATCTAGTAGTTGCCTATTAAGTTGACATGGAAATTAAAGAAGAATAGATGAAATTTGTTTTATTTTTAAATGTTTTCATTTTGAAAAGTTTTATGTCTATCGTAAAATTGATGGGGAAATTAATGTTGTACTCATATATAAACATTTCTATGGCTTTTGGGGGTCAGTGTTCCTGTGCACAGATGTTGTGGTCAAGTATTTATTATATTACACCTGGTGCCCATTTTGAACTCCATAAGTCCATAGGTATGAGTAAAATGGTGGCTTTACATTTGCTGTATCTATAATATCGACAGTATCAGTAAAACCTTGTTTACAAGTGCAGAAACGCCTCTGAAGTCGTCTTTTTTCTTCTTTAACTGGTGTAATTAATCTGATTTGCTGTCTTTCTCTCCTTTAATCAACCGGTAGAATGGTTTGTTCCTGGGGCTCTCCAAGGCACTAGAATTATTCGGCAGTTCAAATCACTAATGAGGAGCTTGGAGAGGCCAGCAAATGACGTCACCAATCAGCTCCTTCGCGAGGATTATTGACTGTGACATTGTCCTTGCCTCAAGAGGCTTGTAGCAAAAGATCTCATTACAGCCGCGGAATGACTCATTCAATTGACAGTATTTTCTGTCTGCCAAGACTGCGAATCAGTAGCGTCACCTGCTGGACGGGTTGTGTCACTGCAGGCAAAGCAGAGGAGTACAGGGTGCATCATGCAGGAAGGTGGGGTGGGGGAATATGTTGCTTAGTTACCCAGCCCACAGAAGAACATAAGTGTGGGTGAGACTCTATCGAAACAGTTTTGAACATTCAGTCAGTCCAAACCTATAGTGAATTGAGTCAAAGTGAGAGTAGAACATCCGAATCTCTTTTTCATACTAGACTATTGTGCATCCAATAGAAATGTCATTCCATGATTTGACTATAATCTAAATCAAACATTCCACTTCATTCTAACCAGATTTTTTTTTACTTTCATTGGTACATTTTCTAATCTCAATGCATGTTTACAATAAAGAAATGCGTGTTAACATCAGTGCTGTTTCTATACATAACAAAGAAAAAGTATCATCGTTACGACCTGTATGTACAGCTGAAGCTTAACCTTGACTATGAGTGCAATGTCAGAATATTTGGAAAACTATTACTGTATTCATGCCACCCTTGCCTGAGGAGAGCTCAGAGCAACATTGGAAAAGAGAACTGCATATTTCCATAATTGTCCTTAATGCAGCATCCGTATGCATCTGATCTTAATAGATTGCTTTCATTGTTGTCTTAATTCTCTGTCTTAGATGGAGCAAGCTTGAACAAGCTACACCTATGAAGTCTTCGTGCTGTAAAATTTAAAGGGACAGTTCAGCCAAAAAAGGTAATTCTGTCATTGCTTTCTCACCCTCATGTCGTTATAAAGACTTTCGTTCATCTTCGCAACACAAATAAAGAACTTTTTGATGAAATCTGAGAGCTTTCTGTACTCTTCAGTGACGGCTTTGCAACTACGACTTTGATGCTTCAAAAAGTTCATAAAGAGATCGTAAAATTAGGCCTAAATGAATCGAGTGGTTTAATCCCGAAGAGACATGACCGCTTTATATAATGTATGTTGAATTTAGGCTTTTATTCACATGAACGTTGATTAGCGCACATAAACAGAAGCTCAACCGAACTTGCTTGATGCGCCGAGAACATAGAGCTGCATAGAGAATGAAACTCAGTGGTTCTTCATATCAAGTGAACATGCTTGAGCTTCCGTTTATCATAACTGATGTGTGAGTTGATGAATTTTTTATGAATAAAAGCCTTAATTCGATGTTTGTCTTATAGAGCAATGTCTCTTCAGAAAATTTGGACAAAACCGGATTTGTGTTATGCATCAAAGTGGTAGTTGCGTAGCTGCCAATGGAGGGACAGAAATCTCTCAGATTTCATCAAACAGATCTTCATTTGGGTTCAGAAGATAAACAAAAGTCATACTTTTAAGGAACGACATGAGGGTGAGTAATTATTGACAGAATTTTCATTTTTGGGTGAGCTATCCCTTTAATACATTTTGGAGCGGGTGGATGAGGGTTGGGTGATTGTGAGCACAAACTGGCACGAGTTTCCATTAACAGGGTTTTCCATTGGGCAGGTACAGATCTGGAGGCTAAAGTTTCTGAACTGCAACTGCTAGTATCATTTACTCATTTACTGAGACTTTTTAAACCCACATGGATTCAGGGAAACCCAAATTATTCTAAAATACTCTTGAAAATCTGAAGCAGTGAGGATAATGCTTTATCTCATTGATATATTCATGTAAATTACAATAACAACGAACAAAAATTTGAAATTAAATATAATACAATGGCTACTGGTGATTCTCGGCGTGTTTTGTGAGTTGTGGGTTTTGTAATTGATTTACTAGTTGAAAAGTCTATTTTAGCCAACTAAATTGTGCTGAAAGGCCATGCAGGTTCAACTTACCTCATACAGAGTGAGCGGGATTTTGTTTTCACAACATATATAATGAGCATTTCTGTTCTGGGTAATACGAAAACGATTGGCGGAAAAAAGACTTGACATTTCGATTCACCCTGAAACATTCCGTTAAACATAACTAACCCTATACCTACCCTATATTAATGTGTAATTCAAAGAATTTAAAGAATATATTACTTACACTTATTAGTCAGAATACGAATAGTTACATACATTATTTCTCCTGACTGACTTTCTTTTGACGTCTCAGTAGATTTGCGCGCGTATTCTGTACTCGCGCGCCCTCTACTGCCCTGTATGAAAACTACTCGTTTAAGTCATCTTTCTTACCATAAAAACTTGGCACCGAACGACCAGCCGGCGTCTCCATCCCGCTGGAATCCCCAGGAATACAAAGTTCTTATCTCGCTCCACACGTTGCTTGTCTGTGACTATTAACAAACAGCATTGTGTTCGCGTGAGTGAGCGGGCGGGAGGCGGAGAGCGCGAGTATATAAACGCTCCTGTACTTGAGTGAGCTCGAGACTCTAGAATAATGCATTGAGAAGACCGCAGCTTAAATCTTGTCACTGTTTGCGAACTTATTTGGACTATCACCCTTTGAGCTACATCAGGGACTTGCATAAGATTAAATAAAATGGATTTGAGGATTATTTTTCCAGTGTTGTCTATGCTGTCATCTGGGATTTTTGACTTTGGTATGTACTTATGTTAAGTGTATTTGTCTACTTTTTAAATAGTTTACTAAAGTTTATTTTTGCTATTAAACAAGATGGAATGTGTAGTAGGCTATACATACAGAACAGGTACCTAGATGTAATAAAGTATTAGTACTATGACGTTGCTTAAACATATGCAAAATAGAGTTTTGATATTCTTGTAGGCAGCATATGTTGAGCATCAATGCCATGTTAATTGAGCATGACAAATTCCAGATTTTCCAGTCCATCAAGCATATAGATTGTGCAACTTACGAGTGTAAAACCGCAGATGGAAATCTTTATGAAGTAAAAGCTTATGAATTCAACATCGTTTTATGATTTTAGCTGCTCCAGCATCTTTGGGCCATGGCACAGAACCAGGCACGTCAATCTCTGCACACCACTCCAGGACTAAGAGATGCTCCTGTGCAAGTTTTATGGATAAAGAGTGCGTCTACTTTTGCCACCTGGACATAATATGGGTCAACACACCAGAGTAAGTCATACTTTTCAAATCTAAATAAATATAGAAAATATGAATCTATGACTTTATAATCGTGACTCTATAAATCATTATTTAATGATTGATACCTCATGACTAAATTTGTTTTCTAATCATTTTTTGTTTTCCCCCCCAGGCGAACGGTGTCATACGGACTTGGAAACGCTCCACGGAAGAAGCGCTCAGTCAAGGAACCTGTTGTGCCCAAGTCTCGCTGCAAATGTGCAGATAGCAAAGACAAAACATGCTCTTCATTCTGTCAACCGAACAACGCGATACGGTAAGTACGCACTGAATGCAAATAAGGTGAACACTGTCATAGTTCAAAGCCAGAGATTTTTTAATCTAAAGAGCAATTTCAAGGACACCAGACTCTCAAGCATGTTTTCTCAAGCATAACCTGTGTATGGCAACCTTAACGTACAGGCATACAATCTGTCACTACATGACTTGACAAACTTGCAGAGACAGGTTTCATTTCTATTTGTGGACTTTTATCAAACTTGTTCAGGAATTGACTGCTGAACTTTCTTTCTCAGGTATAAAGACAAGGCAATCCATGCCTCCCAGGGCCACGATTGTGCCGAGAAGCAATGCAAACACAAGCTGGCAGTCAAACAGACAAAGATTAGACGGTAAGACCTCAAAACCTTATTTTAGAAATAATTGGGTGCTTTAATTACAGCCTCTGTAAGACTGATGTGGCTGTGATTTTCACGGCAGATATATAAGCATGTTAACTTTGAACGTAAATCTTTCAAAGACTCCATTGAGTGGATTTTACCTTCAGTATGTTCAGATTATGGTTTCATTATTTTATTAGAGATTATTTCAGGAAATCTTACATTTCAACAACTAATGCTTGCCAGGGAAATCTGGTCAGGGGTACCACCTGTGTTTGCTGTGATATTGACCTCATTGCTTTCTTTTTCTATAGGGTAAAAAACACAGAAGAGATTGGAGATGTCCTCTCCAGGGTGAGGGCCGTCAAGAACATCCATCTTCTCCTGGAGAAGTGGCGAGTGAGGCAGCGGCACAGGCCACGGGCGAGGATGACTGAAAACACTTCCTCGTAGAGCTCAACCTCAGCTTTTGAGCTTCGCTGATCCACCACAGGATTTTCCTGAATACGAAGCTCCTCTTCATTGCACACGTCATGCATTTGTTAGGTGTGTTGGAATACCTGCGGATGCGACCGTCTTGGATTGCGATGTTTGTCATGTGGTCTCCGCCCTGGGCGAGAGTCAGCGTCAGTGTGGAGCTCAACGGGAAGAAGAATCAAACCTCCGATGGAGATGTTGACTGAAACAAACCGAACCTCAAATTATCAAGACTAACCTCTACCAACTTTTCTGAACTAGAACTTTTGGTCCATGGGATAGTAGTCGGTCCTCCAGATTAAACTGATCGCAAATAAAGACTTTGCATTGAAGATACTCGTTGCACAGGAGGAATATGTTAAATGAAACTGTGGACTCCAGAAACCCAAAGCGGTGTGTGTGTGTGTGTGTGTGTGTGTGTGTGATGCCCATCCAGCCACTAGACTCTGGTGGAAGAACGGCTCTTGTTCTTGTTACTGGACTTTATACACTGTAAAACAATGAAGCTCTGCAATTGTGTCAATGCATCAATGGAAATGTTATTTCTCACATTTATGTTAAATATCTTTAATTCAGCCATATTGGCTCATAAGATTTTTCTTAATGTTATTATTTCTGTGAAATGATAATATTTAATTGCCATTTTTGTGGTAAACATTTTTAATTAATAATAAATATGTGGCATTATTTAAACGACTTCAGTTGTTTGTGAATTTTTCATCCCAGTCACTGCATCATTTAATTTGCGCCAATGATAAGTTAATAAAAATGTCATTGTGTGCTCCAACTAACGAAAATGTACTAAGTACCATGGTATAATACATAACCATTTTGATTTCTCAATACCATAGTATTCATTATATAGGCTACTGTAAAAGCGCCATTACCATGCTGTACCATGGTGCTGCCAAGTTTTTGAGAGCAGACTTTGGGCCGATTTTGCTTTTTAAAGTGATACGTTTATGAGCAAAAGTATTAAAGATTTTTTTTTATAAGAGACAATAAAAAAACTGTGCATTAAAGTTAACTCCTTTCATGCTCATTTTTTTTAAAACTTGGCTAAACAACTATATGACTGAGGTCAAACATCATTCTAACATGTAATTTATTTAATTATAAATAAAGAATTTTTATTGATGTACAACAACCTAATCATTTAAAATAAGTGTGTATAACGAACTACGCAAAAAAAAAAAAAAAAAACATTTTGAAAATCTGAATGAAACATGTTATAATAACCCAAAACCAAACAAATTTCCGTCAAAAAATATAGGCTGGCTGTCGTTTGGAATAATA
>JAOTRC010000045.1:24221038-24232671 GCA_027497675.1 Cyprinella lutrensis
GTCCATTATATGGAGAAAATCCTGGAAAGTTTTCACCAAAAACCTTAATTTCTTTTCGACTGAAGAAAGAAAGACATGGACATCTTGGATGACACAGGGGTAAGTAAATTATCAGCAAAAGTTTTTTTTAACTAGTCCTTTAACTTGCGTTTGAATGAAGCGAAACACAAAAGTGAGTTGATTTTTTTTATTAGCTTTTTTCTATGCCTATAGTTGCTGTAATGAAATTTCATTTCTATGATTTAATTTCTACGATTTATCTTTATTAATGCAGATTAGCATGCAAAAAGCTATTAGACATGACAACATTTGTTTTCCTTCACTATAAAAAAATCTCTGCATGAACTTAGCCATAAAAAAGGATGAAAGTGAGAAAAACAAAACAAGGTGACAATTATGAACAGCAGGATAGCCGCATTACATCTTATATGATCAACATCAAAATCTCGTTTCCACTAGCAGGAAACAGCAAGATCTAGTTAGAAAAGTGTAACAAGCCAGTCTCATTAGATCAGCTGTTGTGAAGAATACGAGTCAGCTGGAGGAGCTGAAACACTCATTAATGCTCCTCAAAAGTCTGAGGCTGAAAACGTTGATGTTTAGTTTAAGCATGGAAGAACGATTGCATCACTGAATTAACTATATTTACATTTAGAAAATCTGATCAATTGGATACTTCTCAATATTATTCTGTTTGCCAGAAATTCACTGTAAAAAATGCTGAAAATGTATCTCAGATTTATAAAATATGAATTTGAAACATGTATGTCGGGTCAGAACTCGACTTGTGTCAACCTTTACCATGATTATAGTTTACAAACCTGGATATTTATTCCTACGGAGGCGTATTGCATTCACTTGAAGAAAAAAAATCTACTCTGTTTTTCTGAATTAATGAGTTAATTTTTCATGTAATTTTTTTGCTCTGTTTTTCTGAATTAACTCGTTAATTCAGAAAAACAGAGCAAAAACTTTTTTTCTCACGAAAAATTAACTGATTAATTCAGAAAAACAGAGCAAAAACTTTTTTTCTCATGAAAAATAAACTCATTAATTCAGAAAAAAAGAGTAAAAACTTTTTTTCTCATGAAAAATGAACTCATTAATTCCGAAAAAAAGAGCAAAAACTTTTTTCTCATGACAAATTAACTCGTTAATTCAGAAAAAAGAGCAAAAACTTTTTTCTCATGAAAAATTAACTCGTTAATTCAGAAAAACAGAGCAAAAACTTTTTTTCCCATGAAAAATGAACTCATTAATTCAGAAAAAAAGAGCAAAATCTTTTTTTCTCATGACAACTTAACTCGTTAAAACAGAAAAACAGAGCAAAAAAAAATTTCTCATGAAAAATGAACTCGTTAATTCAGAAAAACAGAGCAAAAACTTTTTTCTCATGAAAAATGAACTCGTTAATTCAGAAAAACAGAACAAAAACTTTTTTTCTCATGACAAATTAACTAATTAATTCAGAAAAACAGAGCAAAAAAAATTCTCATGAAAAATTAACTCATTAATTCAGAAAAACAGAGTAGATTTTTTTTCTTCAAGTCAATGCAATACGCCTCCGTAATAATGCCCTTTTCACAAGATGTAAAATAAGTCTTTGATATCCCCTGAGTGTGTATGTGAAGTTTTAGCACAAAATACCCCACAGATATTTTTACATAAAATGTTAAAATTGACCCTTTTTGAGTGTGAGGAAAAACACACCGTTTGTGTGTGTGTCCCTTTAAATGCAAATGAGCTGCTGCTCCCGGCACATTTAAAAAACATTTGATGAACTAAAATGTTTTTGAAAACAGTTCCGTGAACAATGTATAAAAAAATGTTTTTAGAACATAATTAAAGACCAAATAACTTTGAACAAAAGTTCTATTAACCTTACTGGAAGAACGTTTGTTCATAACTTTTAGAAAATCTTGCCAGAATGTTTTATTTCCTGATACCTGGGTTACATTAGCCTGTTATTCCTAACCCATCTCCACCCCTTAGATCTGGATCCAACTCCGCCCCCTGGATCTTGTGTACTGCAATGAGGTGCCACTGCTACTGGAGTTAATGCCAAGTCTTTGTGTGTGAGCTTTTGTTTAAAAGCAAATGAAAAAGTGAAGGCTATTTTGGATCATAAACAGTACTTTGATAGAAAAATGTGCAAAAAACAATTCCTCTTAGGCCAGACTGTCACTAGGGCAGTACTTTTCTCTTATATATCTTTATACATATATATATATATATATATATATAATCTACTCCATAAAAGGTGCATATTAGTATCTTAGAGTAGTAGTATGTAGCCTCAAGGTACTATTATGAAAAGTTATTAGTAAATAAGATATAAATAAATAAAAATATCCCTTTAAGGGCAATGCCCCGGTGACAAGCTGTTGTTACCCCTAAAGGTAAATTTTTGCACATTTGCATATCATATATTACAGAATGTACTACTGCATTATCAGATGTACATTTCAGTCTTGAATTTTCTGAAGATTCCTCAACTGACTTCAGAAAACAGAACTGAGGTGGGTGGGCCGAGCGGGGATTGCAGTAATGTGTACCTTTCTCAGGAGGAAACCAGAGACTTCGAGTCAAAACTGGGAATTTACAGTCACCACAGTGAGGCGGAAGACATTCTGCTGGCATCGGATAACAGAGCCTGTGGTCACAATTCAGATATAAATATTGATTTCTTTGAGGAACACACCCAAGGTAAAAGCATTAAACTCTTCCAGAGTCCAAAAGGATTTAAATGAGCAACATAATCTGCTGCTGTATTTGGATATATAAATCACAGAAGGCCTTAAATGATTAGTTCACCTCAAAATGACAATTCCCTGATAATTTACTCACCAAATTGTCATCCAAGATGTTCATGTCTTTCTTTCTTCAGAGGAAAAGAAATTATTTTTTTTAATCAATCCAGTTTCAAAGAGTTATGAAGTGCTTCAAACGGCTCTGCACATTCCCAGCTGAGGAATAGGGTCTTATCTAGCGAATCCATCCCTCATTTTCTAATAAATAAATAAATAAATAAATAAATATAGTTTTTTCACAATTGTTTTTCTTGTGCTGGTCAGCGTCGCGCCAGGGAATGCGTCATTACGCTGGAAACGTCAAGGGTTACGTCATCTATCTAAATTATTTGTCTGTGTACCCCGGTTCGAAAAGGCAGGGAAGGGCAAACAAATGCCATCTCATTTCTCCTTCAACTTCAAAATTATCTGACATATTTTTTATTTAATATTATTATATAAAAATAAAGTGACGTTTCCAACCTGATGTCGTAATGCAAAGTCGCTGACCAGCATAGAAAAGTTCTTAAACATGAACAATGTTGATACTATTTACCCATATTATTCTTAAAGTAGGAGCAGGTGCAGCATTTATAACCTGAATGTGTGAGGCTTACATTTTTAACTGTAACACAAAACAACATTTCCACCAATAAGGGAGATAAAATTGGATGAAACGTCAAATTTTATAACTTCTTAATAAAAAAAAGTATTAAGTATGAAATAGGCTTCGAATCATATTCATGAGAAAAAGGGATATTGTTTTAATTGTAGCCTATCGTTTTGCAATAATTATGACGTAGTACAGTATGTCATATTTTCGATTTATCAATTAAGATTGACCGAATATGATTTTTTTTAATGTGGGTTGCTTCGTTATTACACTGATTTATATTGCAAACGGGCATTTGTTATTATTTTAATAGTCGTAATTATATACACATTGGTCTGAAGCGGAAATGGGGCCTAGTTCTCCAGTTTAGGCTATTTCTAATTGTTATTCTTGCAGTTACTCATTCATTTAGATGCTGATGAATCGGAAGTCTCTTATTAGTAAACTTCCGCGTTGCAAAATAAGGTGGATTATGATGATACCTTCGGTAAAAGAAACATTCAGTCACTTTCTATCTGGAAATGGACAGCACATGCTTTCCTTCTTTGGTCTCACCGAAGTTCTAAGAATTACACGTTTTGTTGTTTTAGGATCTCCGTGTGTTTTACTGAGGGGTTTTCTGTGTCAGCATGCGCGTGCAGGAGTGTGAGGGACTTTCCTCTGAAAGAGAAAAAGAAAGGCACGTAGGAGATGATCCCTGTCCTGCATCTGTAATGCTCCCTTCATTTCCTGGACTGGACACCTGTGAATGTTTCAGGAGTGATCGCTGGAGCGTGGAGAGCGCGGAATGACCACTAGATGTCTTTCACTATGACAAGGGGAATCACAGCATCGACGAACAGTGAAGTGAGGTGAGTAACGGTACAGTCCTGACATTTCATGAACTTTAACGCTAATAACATTAACCAGTCAAATGTCGGTCAGATGTCTGTGCGTTAAATAACTTATAGAAATTCCAGCAAATTTTCCCTACACCACACGGTTCTCATATGGTTGATACTACTGATGTATTTATTCCAAGGTACAATGCGTATTTTTATAAGGAACTGTATTCAAATATACAGCCAAAAAAGATATATATTTCATATATAGCTACATCTGGATGTTATTTCTGGGGAAATAATCGATTAAGAGTTTTATGAGCGCCATCATGTGGCTAAGCCGCGAAAACATTTGATGCTCTTTAGTTAGTTAGTTAGTTAGTTAGTTAGTTAGTTAGTTAGTTAGTTAGTTAGTTAGTTAGTTAGTGAGGTGTGTCCAGGTATTGTCACTCTTTTTGCTCCAGTGAATATTTCCATTGTATAGAAACCAAGTCTTGACTATTACAGCAGACAGTTTCATTTTACTGTGTTCACTTGTTTTGCCGCAACATCACTAGAATATTAGATGTAACTATTTCAAATGTATTTACTGCACATCTTTATAGTTATTAGCCAATAGCACTTGTGACTACTAGCCCCGGTCATCAGTAATTGTAGCCTGCCACATTGAAACAACATGCATGTACTAGATACAACTGCATAATATATTAAATAGATAATATATTTAATTGCATATGTCTGTTTGCTACTGTACACAGTGGCTCACAGTTTGTTGAACCGAGAGAGAGAGAGAGAGAGAGAGAGAGAGAGAGAGAGAGAGATGTAAAACACATTGTGTTGATGGTAAAGTGTTCTGATTGGTTGATAGGTGGTTACCTGTCTCAACTGAAAGGGGCTTTTTAGGTAATATTTTAAAGGTTGTTATGTATTTAAATGTTTAATATTGTTTATTATCAAAAAAAATGTGTTGGTCTTAGCCTAAATGCACTCAGACACACTTCAGTCTTTTCTTTAACTGGCCTCTATTTTGTTCCACTTGTGTCATCAGAGTTTCTGCGCAGTTTAATAGGCCACAAACTTCTCGCTTACACTTCAGTGAAATATAAACCACTACCTCAGACACTCCTCGGTTAGGCCACAGAGTCGTGTTCATCACGATTTCACCCAAACCGCCTTATTGGGCACTTCCTGCGGTCTCTGGAGACGCGCGGGTCACTCTTCTCTTGTGTGGGAGAATAAATAGTTAATGATGGCCTTGTTTACTTGGGAGAATGGACACTGACACAGCAGATGTCACCTGAGATAAGACAAGACACACACACATACGTTTGTTTTTCTATCATAGTGGGTACTTTCCATTGACTAGATAGATAGATAGATAGATAAATAGATAGATAGATAGATAGATAGATAGATAGATAGATAGATAGATAGATAGATAGATAGATAGATAGATAGATAGACGCTTACCTGCTTCTCCACTTTCATCACTCGTCCCATCATGCTTAATTCGTCCATCTGTTCCAGTTCAGGAGGAGTTTTCTCTCCTTTTTCAGACCTCACCTTTTTATCTGATGAAATGGCACCACGGCCCACGATCTGATCCACCCTTTAAAGACAAAGAAATCAGTGTGACTCATTAGGAAATGCTTTGGTGTTAGGATGAAAAGCTGATAGTGGGATGATCACACCTCATCTGCAGGCTCTTGATTCTGCCCAGCATATCGAGGTGTCCTGCTGAATACTGCTCGATCACATCTTTCACATCGTATGGCCGCAGGGTTTCCTTAAACTTCCTCTTGGCCACCAGGAATTTCAGAATCCTACAATCACATGAGACACAGAAGCACGCTAGAATGACCCAGAATATAGGTAGAATGCCTCCATGGCATTACAGGAAAAGATAAAACAGGAATACTGCAAACAAAAGCAAACAGCTGTGAAACGAGTCACAAGATTAATGAGTGTAACAAGATTAATTACAGAAAGGGGCCTTATCAATTACACGAGTGGCTCATGAACTGAGAACGTTTCCCTCACGCCGGGTAATTATTCTGAAGATGACTCCCCGTTTCCACAGAGGGAGAGTGTGTGCGCTATATCTGTTGTTTGACAGAACGTAACCTCAAGGAACCAGAGGAAAAGGATTTCCCCCCCATGCAGTGTTTGAAGCAGAAGACAAATGACACTGTTGATTCATGCCTTCATGTGTATACACTGTGGAAGAAAGTTATTTAGAAAACGAACAAAAAAGACATTTTGAAAAATCTATTGTTTTTTACCCCCCAGACATTTTCAAATGATGAAATTATGTATTATTTCCTAATTAAGCCCCCCATGCCGAAACTCATTAAAACGTAAGGTTTAAAATAAAATTATAAATAATCCGCTTTATATGCACACTTATTTTCATATGCATTAGGAGCGATTGCATTTAGTAGTGATTTACTTAAATGAATGTTTTACGTTTTTCAGGGATATAAATATCACCTTTTACAATTTTGTTATGAATATAAAATTACTGTTTTATTACACAATTTTAAACGGGTGTTCCCGATCTGATACATTCTGTCCAATTGTGTTTTTGAAGCAACTCAAAATGAAAACATTATAATAATAATATAGCCCTTTATATGTCTTACTTTTCCCTTAAAAGCTATTAAATGTAAATTGAATTAAAACAAAAGTAAGCATTGATTTACACACAGTTATTCTCTATGAAAATTGAGAATAAACACAATGAATGATTTGAAAACCAATCAAGCACAAATTCCAAACATTTCCAAAATAATAGATCTGATGTTCCATATTCATTTTTTATTGTGATGTCAGGAGAGGAAGTTGTCTTGACCCTGTTATTTTTCTTCAAAATTCAGTACGTCACTTACATCACACACATGACCACCGTCGGCCAATAGCAAGCTGACGTGTCATGTAGCCCTACGCTATCACACTACGTTAACTGACTAGAGCTGCAAAGAGAAGGAAATGAATAGTTGAAATAAAGTCGTTAGTTTTTGTTTTTGCCCGCAGTGTTCTCATCGCTTGATAAACTTAAGATTGAGCCACTGTAGTCACTCGGACTATTTTAACAATGTCTTTAATAACTTTTCAGTGCCGGCAAGTTTCAATCCCTTAAGAAGCCTATGGAGGAGTGATCCAGCTCTCAGATTTAAAGGGTTAGTTCACCCAAAAATGAAAATTCTGTCAGTATTTACTCACCCTTATGTTGTTCCAACCCCACAAATTAAGATATTAAAGATATTAAGATCGCTCCTGCATACTAGTCCATAGGCTTCTTGAGGGAATGACACTTGCTGGCGTCGAAAAGTCATTAAAGACATCGTTAAAATAGTCCAAGTGACTACAGGGGCTCAATTTTAACTTTATCAAACGACGAGAACACTTTTTGTGCGCAAAAACAAACAAAAATAACGACTTTATTCCAAAAAATAAGCATTTCTGTTATCATATAGTTTTTTTTTTAAGTATCTTCACTTAATAGTTCATGCTATGTCTGTCAAGCCCTAGGAAGTAGTATCAAACAAGGATATGTTGAATATAAAAGAGCAATTTTGATTACTTTTTATGGAACTATTCCTTTTTAATAAATGTACTAATGCAGATAGAGGTTGTTTAGCCATCTATCTAATTTAACTTAATTTAACCAGTATTTCAACATGAAAACAAGTCTTTCCAAGGAGCACAGAAGCTCAACAGATCTCTTTCACAATAAACCTTGACAACTGTACAACACAATCCACTAATTCCACATCGTTTCAGACGTCAGCGAAGAGTTCATAATTAAGCGCAGTGTCTGAGGCAGATTAGTGTTGCATCTTTAACAGCCAATTCTTTATGATCAAACACTGTTTAATCTGATCCCTTTGAATCTTCATCATGAATTAATCAATACGCTCCCTCCGTTTGTGTCTTTTTAATTATGCAGGGGTATCCTTCCCCCCCTCAGGCGCTCATGCACCAAATTAAACCCTCCCTGGGAACAAAAAGCACAATCAAACAAAGTCTAAAATAAACTCGTCTGCAGCTGCCGAGGCGACTCGTGTTTCATCACTGTCTGCTGGATGTTACTCACAAAATGCAAAAGTTACTGCTGAGTGATTCATATGTTGAGTGCACGCACTTTTTAATTCAAAATTAGGAATATCATGCCAACATGCAAAATAATGGTCATTAATCCACTCCAATTTTATATAATCCAGTGAATTTTATTTGACCTTGCCAGTGATTATCTATTTTTTGATCATTATTTAGGGATGGGCAACGATTAATCGTGATTAATCGCATCTACACAGTTTGTGTTTACATAATATATGTGTGTGTAGTGTGTATAATTATTTTGTATACATAAATACCCACACATGCATGTATCTATTTAAGAAATATGTGCATATATATATTTATTCACAATTAATATTATATATAAATATAAATATTTGATATATTAATAACACATTTTTCTTAAACATATACATGCATGTGTGGGTATTTATATATACAAATTAATAATACACACTACACAAACATATATTATGTAAACACAAATGCGATTAATCATGATTAATCGTTGCCCATTCCTAATTTGTAAGGTATGATATGTCCGTCGTGATGTATAAAGACACAATCGTGAATTCATTCATTCATTCATTTTGACTTTGGGTGAAAACAGGCTTTCATGATTCCCTTTCGATAAGCTTTAGGCTAACCCTAACCCTTTCATCCACATGACCTTCAAAATCAAGTGTCCGCCCATAGAGATACTAGATACTATACATACACAGATACTAGACTCTGACGGAAACGCTATTAGTACTCAGTTGGCACAGGCGGCTTGTTGATTAGAGCTAAACTTCAGGAGTCCATCCGTTCTTTCATTTGGGTCTCAGCCTACGGGTGAAGAGGAAGTTCAGAGAGGTTTGCGAGCGCTATGTTTTGCCTCAAGTCTGTGCTTTCACAGCTAGAGCGAACAAATCAAGGCCGAGCCCAGCGTGAGCGAGAGTACTTGCATATGAGGGCAGTTGGCTGTGAATCCTCGAAGCCGTGTTGAGCCGAGTCTAAGTTTGTTCAGTCTAGCTGTGAGGCAGTAGTTGAGCTGAAAAAGGCTGACTGTGCTGCTGCCCGTGCGTCTGCACACCGGTTTGGAACGTCTTCAAGGAAGTCTGGTCTGGCTGTCTGCCTCCATAGCGTCGGCTTGTGGTCTCCCATGGGAGTAGGAACTTTGTAAAAACCTTAAAACCCATTCATTCACATCAAAGACCTGGGCTAAAGGCGCACATTAACGTCGAAGTAATCACTCGAGTGAGTTCTGCAGGGTGCAGGTGGCTTTGTTTGAGGTCAGACTAGGTCGATTTGTGTTTAAGCTTAACAAACTACCATTCAAAGGATATTTACACTTATCAGGTCATGTAAAGGTATTACTTTGGATTAGAATTACTAAGTGTTTCCAAAACTGACTGTGAAGACATTCTGACATCTATATAAGATCAGAGCTCAACAATGAGAATTCTTTTGCAACACATTTTAAATGCTTCAGAAAAGGATTTAGTTTTTTTTTTCTCCCCCCTATTTTTTAGGGTGAAATATTATTATTAGCCAAAACTTTAAATATTTTTTATGCTTTTAAAAAGAATGTTTCCATATTTATGAAATTAAAAGTTTATTTAAAATTAGAAAAGTTTATTTTTTCCGGTTTTCAGAAAGAAAATCCTTTTTTTTCTCTCTAAATATATTAATTCGTATTATTTGTGTTTGTAATGTCTATTTTTATTGGTGATTTTAATTGTAATTGTGGCAAATACAAAGCTGTCTACTACTGTATTTTTTTAGGGCTGTCAAACTATTAATCGCGATTAATCGCATCCAAAATATTTATATATATAATTATTTTATATATATAAATACACACACATGCTTGTATATATTTAAGAAATATTTTCATGTATATACTGTATATATAATTTATATTATATATAAATATTTTACATATAAATAATATTTTTTTCTTAAATAAACATACATGTGCGTGTATTTATATAAATACAAAATAATTATACACAGTGCACCCACATATATTACGTAAACACAAACTTTTATTTTGGATGCGATTAAACGTCTGATAGCCCTACAAATAATGTAAACGACTGAGACAAAATGTGACTTCTTATTTTTTTTTTCTTTTGGTTTTGTGGTCTGTGCTTCTCATTGGTCAATCGTCATTTCGTCATTTCAGCAAAAGTGAAAGTTTCCTCAACTCATGCCACTGTCACAAACCCAGTGGTTTTTCCTCAAGGTCCTTGCGGCGCACCATTCCCTACACTGAACGACCGATTTTCAGGGCTCTGCCGTTCAGGCGCCCGAGGCTTCAAACTCTAAAGTGGCATTAGACATTCTTTAAGTTTCATTGATCCCCTTAAAATAAGCTGCTCTATCTTACAAAGGTTTAATCCATCAGCTGGAAGTTGAAGCCATTGTAGCAGAACTTCACCTGCTGTTAGCTTTCCATTGACTCCCATTCATTTTGGCGTCACTTTGACAGTGAATAACTTTACATCTGAGGCGTCCAAAGACTCCATTTGTCCATTATTAATTTCTAAAGAAACACGACAATGTATCCACCTTATTCCTGACGACCTTACTGCGTTTTGAATTAAGGGCCGCACTTTCGGTTTGAGGAACTTCCATTTAAAAAGGCTAAAACGAATTATTTCAAATCATAAGGTTGCCCTACATAAAGCTGATCCGTCAGTTGACTGGATGAACTGTCAGTTTTCCTTCATGATTTATAACGTGATGTTATAATAAGAATATCGAGCCCGTTCTCATCCCTTGACCCATATAGGTGACGCCACATTTCATTTCGTCGAAATACTACTCACATGACACCCTTTAGTGTTAATATAACACGTAGAACCCAAGGTGTCATACAGGTGACTGGCATCCTTTAGCGTCAATATGAGACGCAGACCCTACCCCAGACCTAAACCTACCCACAACAGTGCATGTTATATTGACGCTAAAGGGTGCATGTGCGCATGTATGCGGTATGTGGCATCACCTATATGACGCCAAAGGATGAGAATGTGTTTGAATATCAATGGCAAGAGCTCTTTTCAGTCGCTGCTTTCTTTTCTTCATGATGATTTATATATATATATTTTTATTTTTTTTTGCAATCCACTGTAAAAGTATGAAAAAGGAATGGAAGCTTGTTTCTGCCATAGAATAAAAATATAAAAGGTAATTGCGACTTTTTATCTCACAATTCTGACTTTTTTCTCACAATTGCGATTTTCTCACAATTTACATCTCGTAATTCTCACATTTCTCAGAATTACGAGTTGGAAGGTCAGAATTGCGAGATATAAAGTCAGAATTGCGAGATAAAGTCAG
>JAOTRC010000045.1:24684157-24700011 GCA_027497675.1 Cyprinella lutrensis
ATAATTATACACAGTGCACCCTCATATATTATGTAAACACAAACTTTTATTTTGGATGCGATTAATCGCGATTAATCGTTTGACAGCCCTACCTTATAGTTATAAGCAGCGTGATTCGTCCGTTTTTATTTTGTATTTTTTGAAATATTCATTCATCGGCCATTACCGATACCGATATTTTAGAAAATGTCGAATATCGGCCGATAATATCGGCCTGCCGATATATCGGTCTGGCTCTACAAGTTACAATAAAGAAACAACACTCATTTCACTCACGAAACTATCGTAGTATTTCCAATTTGTGGACATGGTACTAATTGGCAATGATCAATACATTACAGTTCCCCAAAAATGGTTGCATCCATCATAATACCATTTAACAACTTTTGGACATCATGGAAATACCACAGTGTCCTTGGATCAGGTGATATATGAAAGGCATCTGAAACTTACTATACTACGGCACCACCAGGGCCCTGATTTCCTCCTGTTTTCCATCTCCTGTCCTCTAGCTCTCCCCGGGGCGTTGCTTTGCTGGACTCAGCAGTCATCCGCAAGAATGAGGCCAGTAATAGAGTGACAGCTGTAATTTTCTGCTCACGACCAGCCAGAATTACTGTACACACACAATAATGAGTGCTGGCGGCTGTACCGCAACAGCGCCGGGGGACGCCGACGTCCCTGTATACTTCCACAAGTCGAGTCAGAGTTTGGTTTCAGGGATGGAAGCTGACGTTTACGAAAACACACTGGCCATCTCATGTTACACATGGGGCCTCTTTTTTTTTATGCACGGTGAGTTACGACATCGACAAAGAGTCTCACGAGTACCGTTACCGACAAAAGACTCGAATGGAGGTATCGACTACGTTCCTCGCTACTTTCCGAGAATCACGCGACAAGCACCACACCGCTCACGATTTAATGTGGACGAGATTTAACGAAACGAAACGAAAAGCTAAAAACGCAGAACTTTGGAAGAAATGTCCCGTATCGAGCCCGAGGTTCACTAATAAAGGGCGTTTTTTTAAAGGTTTTCAAAATGCCTCGCGATTGTCTTATAAAACTGGGTAGCATCAAAACATCGTAGGGTTTTTACAAATCAGTGGAGTCTAATAACGTTTGCACCTGAGATTTGAGTTCTCAAAATACCTGTACTGATCACCATCACCTCTCAATGACTAACGACCCGTTCCAACTGACTCGTTAAAATAGAAAATGACTCGTGTCGATGTGCCTGAAGACAAGTTCTCGCTCTAAACGGTGGGACCACGTTTAAAGGACGACTTTACGATTGTTTTAATGCCACCTTGACGTCGCTTTCTCTCTCTCGTTGTAAGGACACAGAGTTGGAAGTTATTACAAATTGTTCTAAATACATACTCAGAAACAGGAAAGCACATTGGAAAAAGAGAAGACAGGTGTAGTACGCTAGACGACATTTACGATTCGCGTCACAATAGTCAACATCCTGGTTTAAAGGCCGTTCACACGAAGGACGATAACTGTATTAGCGTGCACACCAACGCTTGATAACGTTCTGTTTATTATGAGCACACATCGCAGTTTTGTCGTCTGCCACTTTAAATGCTCAAGCTCTGGATTCTGATTGGCTGTCGATGTTTTTATCCATCATCAACTGGAAAAAAAAGCTCTCAAAGTGATTCCAACGATTCCAATTAGGGACATAAACATTTTGGCCAATACCGATAATTTAAAAAAGAAATCTCAAAAATTATCTAAAAATATAGATTTAGAGTTATCGCAAATCGATATATATCGGTTATCGGCTTTAAAATATAAGAAATTACCGATAACCGATTATTTGTTATATTTGAAAGCTGATAACCGATATATTGGCCGATAACTCTAAATCTATATTTTTATATCATTTCTGAGAGCCTGATTAAAAAAAAACAAGTCTCAAAATTAAAATCCATGTCCCAAGCACATAATTATAATATTCTCATGATCTATGTATCCGATATGATGGATTTGTGTTGCACTGTTAAAGTGTTTTCAATCCTATTTCAAGCAATTTAAAACCATCGTGGCGAACAATGCGCATCTGAAGTGTCTCAGCTGAAGGAAATAATGCATTAAATATCAGCTTTAACACATCGGACCAAATTTGTTTGGGGGGTCGATAACGATGGCATTAAAGATTAGCATTTATCGGCCGATACCGATACCGATATGGTGGCCGATAACTCTAAATCTATATTTTTACATAATTTTTGAGAGCCTGATTAAAAAACAAAACAAGTCTCACGATTAAAATCCATGTCCGAAGCACATAATTATAATATTGTCACCTTCTATGTATCCGATATGACGGACTTGTGTTGCACTGAATCGTTGGAAGTGTTTCAATCCTATTTCAAGCAATTTAAAACCAACGTGGCGAACAGTGCACATCTGAAGCGTTTCAGCTGAAGAAAATAATGCATTAAATATCAGCTTTAACACATCGGACCAAATTTATTTGGGGGTCGGTAACGATAGCATTAAAAATTTGATTTAATCGGCCGATACCGATATAGTGGCCGATACCGATATGGTGGCCGATATATCGCGCATCCCAACCGATATCTTTCTTCCTTGTTGTTATCGTTATAGTCGTAGTGTGGATTTCACTATCAATCAGAACGGATTATTAAAGCTTTATCGTCCTTGATGTGAACGTGCCTTTACTCTCTGGTTTCGCCATCACACGACCGTGCTGATGTCCTCCGGTTCGTCCGGCTTCTTGGGCTTGCTGGGAAGCGATTTTAAGTACTCGAGGTGTCGTCTGGCGTCTTCTTGGTTCTGCCGTACATAGTACACAACGTAAGAGATCACCATTGCGAACCAGCCAAACATGGTCACCAACATGGCGTAGTCGGTGGTCCGCTTGGCTAGGTTGCACAAGTCCGCGTCCACGGCCAGGAACGGCTGGCCCTCCTGGTCTCTCAGCTCCGAACTACGGCACAACACGTGCGTGGCGGCCTCGTGGTTGTGCGCCATGCCGCCCAACGCTTGCTGTAAGGCGCAGTCGCAATGCCAAGGGTTGTTATCCACCACCACGCGCGCCTTCAACCGCGCGAACGCCTCCTTGTGGACGCTAGTGATGCGGTTGTGAGACAAGTCCAGCACTTCAAGGGATCCCTCTAAACCAACGAACGCCCCCTCGCCGAGGGTTTCCACGGCATTGTGAGATAGATTGAGCCTCCGAAGCATCCTCAGACCGTGAAATATGCGATCGGGCACCAGAGATATGTGGTTTCTGTCGAGTTGCAGTAGCTGGGTTTCCGGCGGGACGTCGGGCGGGATCTCCTTCAAGCGGGAGAGACTACAGGTGACGTTGAGGCCGTGCGGAGGGCTTTCGGACCGCTGGCAGGTGCAACCCTT
Organism: Cyprinella lutrensis; assembly: GCA_027497675.1. Lineage (NCBI taxonomy): Eukaryota > Metazoa > Chordata > Actinopteri > Cypriniformes > Leuciscidae > Cyprinella > Cyprinella lutrensis. The sequence continues at coordinate 24,687,548 of JAOTRC010000045.1, forward strand.
GGGACAGGTGCTGGCAGACGGAAAGCACAGGACCATGAGCACCAGGCTTTGCAGGAGCAGACACATGGGGATGGAGCGCGAAAGCCACAGGTCCAACGGCGTCATGCTGACAGGCAGTCAACATACTCGACGCCAGGGCCGTTCACGGGAGCCCCATAGCGGGACCGCGTCGTCACCAGGATGCGTCAACTCTCATCGTCTGTTTGAGCCTGCGGATGGAGAACACACAGTCATGGGTCGGGATGACACCTCTCTCCATTACTCGGTACATACAGAACCTCTCTGTCTGAGACTGAGTGATGTGAAGCTAACTAAAGAAAAACTGCAATATTCGCAGATTCATCCGTTTATAAAAGGATAGACTTCATTAATCACACACTGGGGACATGCCCGTGTTACAGCAGCTCAAAAAAATACAAGTAAAATGTGTCGGAAAATAGAATAGGACAGAGTAAGATTAGTTATGTAAACCTTATGTAAAAAAACAGTCTATAAACACAAATATATACGAATAAATATGCGAATGGATAAAGGTAACATATTGCACAGTAACAGTTGGACTAAGATATGTGAACGGTCTTAGATTATCGATTAACAGAAGTGGTATTTTTGTTCATTTGACTGTTCTAGAATGTAAAATTCGGTCTCTTTATTTTAAAATATCTTTATTCTAGAGCTGTCATAAAGCCAAAACAATCTCTGTTTCTTTAATTTCCTCTTATCACTGTAAAGCAGCTTATTGTTAAAAGCGCTATATAGATGAAGATGACTTGACATATCTCTAGGGATGCACCGATATGACAATTTTGGCCGATATAACCGATAATTCTTTATATTTGAAAGCCGATAACCGATATTTTGGCCGATAAATCTAAATCCAAATTTTTAGACAATTTTTGAGAGCCTGATTATAAAAAAAGTCTCCTCATTGGAGACTTGCGCGGCACATTTTGCACTTTAACTGGATTTTCCTTTTTTTAAAGTGATTTTAATCATATTTCAAGCAATTTAAAAGCATCATGCTGAACAGTGCGCATCTAAAGTGCCTCAGCTGAAGGATATAATACATTATTTTAGATATCGGCTAAATGTTCATGTCGGGCCGAGAACGATAACATTAAAAATGATCATATATCGGCCGATACCGATAATGTGGCCGATATATCGTGCATCCCTACATATCTCTTAAAATTAGTTAATGCACTAGAACTAACATAACTGATTATGGTATAATTAATGCGTTCATATTTTTTGTATTTTAAAAGTACAGTATATTTTCATTGTTCAGTACTATTTAAAAAAAATCTAAGTTTGTTTTCATTCATTCATACGGTTATCGGCGTGGGCTAACCTAACCTTATCGTTATCGGAAAAAAAAACACAATCGGTCAAAGTCTAGTTTAGCCGTAATAATAGTTGCATGAATTTCGATATGACTGCGGTCGCATTGCAAAACATCAGACCTTTATCAGATTTAGTAAGAGAAGAGGCACAAATCAGAATAGAAAACATGGAAGCTTGTTTCCGCCACTGAATAAAAAAAAAGAAAAAATTAATTGCGAATTTTTATCTCACAACTGCGAGATATGAAGTCAGAATTGTGAGAAATAGTCGCAATTGATATACTGAGAAAAAAAGACAGAAGTGCGACTTTTTATCTCACAATTGTGAGTTTACATCTCGTTATTCTGACTTTATAACAAATAATTGCGGATTTATATGTCGAAATTCTATTCGAAAATCTTTTCTCAGAATTGTGAGATATAAACTCGCAATTGCGAGTTATCAGGCCAATTCTAAGGGGAAAAAAAGACCAACTTTTCCCCCTCAGAATAGTTTAAATCTCACAATTCTGACTTTATATCATGCATTTCTGACTTTATAACACACAACTGCGACTTTATCTAGCAATTCTGACTTTATAACACACAATTGCAACTTTATATCACGCAATTCTGTGAAATAAAGTCCAAATTGTGAGATAAAAAGTCGCAATTACCTTTTTTATTTTTCATTCTGTGGCGGAAACAAGCTTGCATATAGGTTTGTTCACACTGTCATGAGAAAAAGTCACAAAATCTGATTTGCGCCGGAGTCTGAACGTAGCCTTTGTCTACTTTTGGGACTTTGGTGAACGTCTGATGATGTTTTGGGTTATATTTATGCCGAAATATAGAAGGGTTCACAAACATCCAAGCACCACCACAACGAACTTTAGTTTAAAGCGGCTTCAGCAACATGAGAAACACACAGTTAAGGTCACCTAGCATACTGTAAACACACTATAATTAACACACATTAACACAGAGCACATGCCACATACTGTACATACGTGACACCAAGCCTGGATTGATGTAAACAACAGAAGATAATAGCGGTTTAAGTGTCAGCGCTACATTTAACAGCGGACTGAATTAGCTGAGCTAAAACATGCTCACTTACAGAGGCACGCACATCTGGACCTTTTACATGTGAATAAATCTATAGTGATGTAAAAGTATCCCAGGAGTCCTGACATGCCATGCCCAGTATGTGTGTGTGTGTTGCCAGAGGCTGTGGACTGACTCGATGAATCCCAGCTGATGTAATGTGTGTGTGCATCTGCCACATGGGATATATGATGGAAGATTTCAGGCGTTTGGGTGCAAACTATTACAACTCTGACAGGCCATTACAGAAAACGAGAAAAAAACCAACAACGTGTATCATTCATATACTGTCAGGTGAGATGAATTTTAGATTAATCTTAAATAAAAATACATGATATTATTTTATGGCTCTCTGGAAGGATCATGATTGGTCAATTGTGACATTCAGAAGTCAAATTTTCCTGAAAAATGACTGTTGCCCATGGCAACAATGTTTAAATGACTGCTCATCCAGGAAACTGCATGTTTCAATAAAGCTGTGCTTGTGTATTAAGTAGTAAGCTCAGCTAATATCATATAATACAATATAATACATCAGGTCTGATAACAGATCACTCTAAATTGTAATGTGACACATGCATTTTCTGTAAAGCGATATGTTTTGTGAAAAGCGCTATACAAATAAACGTGAATATTATACTAGTATAGTACAATATAATGTCACATGTTCTGGGTTTATTCTTTCATAATTAAATGCTGATTGTTCATCATCATCATCCCTTACTTACAGTATAACACATCTGGACTCTCTATCTCAATTTGTTGTTTATTAACGCACGATATATCGGCCACCATATCGGTATCGGCTGATGTTCATTTTTAATGTTATCGGCCCAATAAGAAAATTTGCTTGATATATTAAAGCTGATAAATAATGATTATTTCCTTCATCCGAGACACTTCAAAATTTGAAGTGCTTGAAATATGATTGGAATCACTTCAAAAAAGGAAAATATATGGTTCAAGTCTGTCATATATGTGACAAAATTATAATAAGAATATTATTTATAATTGTGTGTTTGGGACAAGGCTTTTAATGGTAAAACACTTGTTTGTTAAATCAGGCTCTTGAAAATTATATTAAAAAAATGGGTTTATATTTATCGGCCAATATCGGCTTTCAAATATAAAGAATTATAATATTATGGAGGAATATTTTTATTTTGACATCACTTTTCAGGAAGGATAAATCTGATATATTCAGGACCTGTGATCGCCATATAAGAAAGTTACAAGACCTTAAACCAAGCCAGACCTTATTTAATGATTTATTTTTTGTTTATGAATATAGCAAAACCAAAACTAGCAGCTGTATCTTAAATGCTAGTTGTGGAATATCAAATTCTAGATAACAGTATATTTTACAGTTATGGTAATGTAGTTGATTCACACTTTTTAATACTAACATACAGTTTTATTGAAATAAAATCACTTTTTATGACTTGGCAGTGTATATTACAATATGATTGCATTAAAATTATAATGTTAAATTACCAAAAATATGTATAAAATTTACAATAATATAGCTAATACATACAATGACCAACAGTAAAGGGGCGAGTTTAAGCATAATGATTGGAGAAGTCCATTTCACAATATGATCAGATATATGACATTTCATAGGTCAAATAAAATACAAAAAAACATGCATTGATGAAACATTCAACAACATGCATTTAGAAAATAGGTTGATTTTTAATTTCATGCTTTAAACATTTATTATTTAAAACAAGTCATACAATTTGCTTCTAGGGTACATCTATTTTCTTCTAAGGATGTTTAGATACATAGTTAATAAAAATAAATGCTATTTGGCATTACAAGAATGAGTACAGACGGGTCCTGCTCATCATGAATGGAAGAGTCATAATTAGACTGACATCCGGTTTTAATATTATAACACATTGGTCCAGAATATTATCTGGCAGAGCTTGGCTCACAGCTCGAAGAAAGCCAAACAGATTTAGAAGCTTTTACCATCATCACAACACATTAAAGTTCATAATGTGAAGATTATGGAGCTAATGGCTTTTATGCACCATCAAACATTTATTCGATATGTGCAAAAATACGTGGATGATATTTTATTCTGAACTAATTGACTTATAAACAACAAAATTATATGGATATTTCTTTTTGATGTATTTTATGCATGCATTTTGCCTCAAATATGTTGTTTAAAAGCATAATCATTGCTCAGAACAAATAGCAGATCAGAATCTGGCTTTAAAGGCGTCTCGTGTCAAATGTGATAGTAATCCAATCAGATATGAGCAGAAGCAGAGCTTTGATCCAATGCATTATCCCTGAATGAATCCTGAAATCTGACCCTTCCGGTGTGATCAAAGGGAACATCACCTTCTTCTAGCAATTTCACAAGCAGACACAGCATCACAAGGCAGGTCCAAACCAGAAAGCTAAGCGCTGAAAATAACTTTTCTCGACTTGTAAAGCAGTGAAGAGTCATCTCACACACACATTACAGCCGAGACTCTCACTCTCCACACCCTCATGAACGTCAAGCGTGATTGCATTCATTAAACATGATTATTAGTCCCATTATGAGAGATGAATCAATAACTGCAAATAAGTTGCTCATGTCTGGCTGTCTTAAATAAATCATAAATGTCAGTTGCACTGCAAACGAAAACTGCAATCATTGATCCTGTCAATTGCAATTCAAAAGGCGCATGTTTTATGAAGCGCCTGCAATAATTCACTCGCAAACAAACACCAGCTGACGCATACACAATTCGCTTGTTTTAAACCCAACACGAGCATGTCTACTATTCTCATCATGCAAAATCCATATGTGACAGATGAATGCGTGTCAGTCTCTCTCAATCATGTGTGTTTATGTGTGGCTGAGCAACAGGCGACATGCGTTTGTCTCTTACCTGCGACAGAAACACTCATCGATCGCTGCATCCGTGACTCTCACATCCTCGGGGAATCATCCAACATGTATGATGTGACGCTCTCGGTTGTTATTTCATGTGAGCTCGCACATATTTGGAGATTGTTGTCTGATGTTAGTGGCGAGAACCACGGGAGTAACTGGGAGGGGTTCGATCGCTCCGTGGTAGTGGAGTTCGATTCGCGAGCGAATTTGGTTCTTTTGAGCCGACTCTTTTTTTTTTTTGGTGATTCAGCCGAGTCGATTACTGTGCTGTGGGGAACACAAAATTGCTTTAGTAATAATATTAGGATAGGAACAATGCTTCTGAACCCTTGCAACAATCCGCATGATCTAAATCCTAAACCGTGTTTTGGACCATAACACAAGTCTAAAGGGACAGTTCACCACAAAATTTTTAATCCTGTCTGTCATCAGGTTCAAGTTTTCCTAATCCTGTATGAATTTCTTTCACAAAATATGTTATTTCAAAGATAGGGTCAAATCAACTGTTCGACACCTGATTCTATCATACAGGTTCTTGTGGATGAGTAAATAAATGGTGGCAGGAATTTTACTTTTGGGAACAGTCCCTTTAAGATGAATTTCCGAATCAACAATTTAAGAATGATTTCCCCTTTTTTGTTGTTCATGTTTTAGCCACGTAACTTAACACATTAACCGAAAAACTCGCTTAATGACAAGAAAAATCAAAGGTAGCGCGAACAAAACAATCTGAGCGGTTCATTGAAACGAGTCATCTCATCGAACCGATTCCATAAAATGAATCATACTTCCCAGGCTGATTCTCTCGGTAGCGCGCGCTTAGTTTGTGCGTGTGTATCTGTGTGCCCTTTTTTAATTTTCGACTCAAATCAGTCAAAATGAGCCATTCTAAAGGAACCCACGTCGATTAAAGACAGGAAATCCACCGTGAATTACGTTTTGCGACGTGTTTTATTGCTCAGGACTCGTAAAAGTGTGGCGATACCATGGTACAATAATTAATTATGTAAAGCCATATAAAAATGTGAATTATTATTATTTAATGTGATTAAATTTTACCATGATCTCCTCTATCTTAATACCAGGATAGCCTACCATTCGGCTAAATGAACTGCAAGGCACTTTTTGAATGTACAATAACGCCAGTTTCTCTAAAAAAAATAATAAAATAAATTAAATAAAAAAAAACGTAAAATGTTGACTTGAACAAAAAATAAAATATAAAAAGATATCGAACTAAAACCTTTATTGCAGTATAAAAGAGTGAGCTCATTGAATAACCCTCACATTGACCACTACTGGGGTTTGTTGTCACACTACATTGAGGTAAATTGTCACAACGAAATCTGACATTAAATAACGAGCCTATAGATGTTCAGCAACACTTTATTTATTGTAAATCTGATACTATCACTTCACCATATCATCAACACGACCTTTTTGTGCTTGAAATGTGCCTTTCTACTGCAATATTTTCACTAGACAGCAATTTATTGCTTTTACAATGTCGACAACTCCAAAACAAGTGGGCTAATTTTGAGTTTGACAGCAGCATAGGGGTTAAAAATCTGAACAACTAAATGGTTGAAGCGTCAAACTCCCTCAAGGACTGATTTGTAACCACTCCAAACCAGAGTGACCCTGTTGGCATCAGCTAAATAATATGAAACCACTCATGATTAATTATAATCATGTTATCTCCACGGTTCAATAAATGTTTTGATGGTTTCACTGTAAATACCAACAATACACAATGAGCCATCTCAGTACTCCTTCAATGTCAGCGCGCTGTAGAAACCAACAATTAGCTGTGCTGTCCTTGACAAACACTGTGTGTCTGTGATAAAGGCAGCTCATCCGTTTGCAGCAGAGCGGAGGAACTTCCACTGCGCCAAATATCAATCATTGTAGATAATTAGTCCGTGAATGGGTGATCAAATGCCGTTATGACAGAAAAACATCCATCAGCACCAAATGAACTGAAGTTCCAATAACTGGGGCTCGACGGGCGTTTGAACCAGCTACGCTTGCAAACCGGCGTCTCAAAAACACCATGTATCAAAACGTCATTTTTCCTGTAAAGCACAATAGATTTTTGTATTGGTGCAGATATAATTGAGTGTTGAAGTAGCTTCCACTCTTTGAGGAAGCAGAAAGAGTCTGTAAACGGGTTTGCACATGACACGCTCACACTGCAGCTGCGGGATTATGCCTTGATATGATTTTCAAGACTCAAATTGGCAGGTTGCCTGTGTATAGCATGTAATTTAGAGTTCTCCCTGCCGCACTGATACACTGAATTTGATTGGCAAACAAACCAAAAACAAACCCAAAGACGGCAGACGAACCTAAACTGCTCCTTCATTAATTTGCAAAGGTACTGATTTGAAACAAGACATTTACATTTCTGCTTTTGAAAGGTCATGCTTTGTGACGCTCATTTGCATACTAAGTGGCTAATTATTTTTTCCAGCCAATAGGCAGGTGTGTGTCGGTGTGGGAAAGGGGCGTCCGGTCATCAGTCTTTAACTGCATCCAAATACAATCAAGGCCACGCACATCAGATAGTGCATGTCTGTAATTTGGCTTTCTGTGAGAGTGAATTAGCCTAATTAAATCTATTAACCACATGCATCTCCCATAGGCCCATCAAACTCATGCACACACATCATTTGCACATGCAAATTCTCTCTTTGGTTCTTTGGAATAATGCCATGTTACACATACTTTTTTTACGCAGTATGCATGATGATCTATTATCTGTTAATTTAGCAGACCTAATCATAGAATTGCAATGTACTTGACTTTGTCATGACGAATGAATGAATCCTTTTTTAATTTTGATCATATTTCCAGATTTACACAAAAGTTATTAAAATGCAAAAATGAATATTCTTCATTTCCGAGATAACTAGATTTCTCCTCTATTCATAAAAAACATGCATGCCTAAAGTTTTTAAAAGTTTTTGGTTTTATGCATGAAGGAAGTCATGCATAATTTCATATTCATGACATATGTCATGTCATGGTTATGAAGATGTCATGCTAGTCTTATGCACACCCCTTCAAATAAAGTGTTTCCTGTAAGGGATACTTATAGGCCTACTATAATAAGTAGCCTATACTTATTATACTCTCTAATGAGAGATAGTTGACATAGTTGCAATGTTACTTATAGTCAACATATGTCCAAAAGGGACCATGGAAATAAAGTTTTGCTTGTGAAACAGTAGTGGCAAACTCTTTAAACACTATAGTGTGCTGGATAGTCGTTGCATGATGTTTAATACGGCAAGTGGTATTAAGTTATCATATCAGAAATGTGTTTATTTTACATTTTAATCTAATTGTGTGTACAAACAAGATCAGTTTCGGCAGTTCACTGAAAAAAAAGGTTAAAATTCTCTAAAATTAATTTTACTTTAATCAATTTAATTAATTAAATTATTTATAACTTTAATTACTTTAATTTAATTTAATTACTTTAAATAATTTTTAAAAAATACTTTAAAATTCCAAGTAATTTTCTCAAATTATTGCAAAGAAATGGCCAGTAACACAAATAAATATTGCATTTTAACTATTCCGTGCATTGGATTGTGGGACACAGTTTTACTACAGTATGTTACTACAGATGGCACTGAACTAAACATGTGAGGTCATGTGACACAGCCATGTTGAACACTACTTTTTGTAACATGTATTGTTGCATTCAGGGCACAAGATATTTTTAAAATCTGAATATGATATCTCAGTCCTGCGCCCCTGCTGAGTGTTTAATGGCCACATTTCTGATTATTGCATTGCTCTAGAGATGTGAGATGTGCTCCGTCTGATGGTATGCACTCACCTCAAGATGCAATAAACCCATCAGCGCCTTTTCCCATCTCACATCTCCGCATATTGCATGTCCATTTCCTCCCCAAACGTGATTTAAATGTTTCAGATGTCATCTGAACCGCTTTTGACCCTTGAATTATTCCGATCATTTACAATAATCCTCTGCGGATCTGACCTTTAAACTCAGTGAAAGGTCAAGCTGATCGATGCAGAACACGAGCGGTGTCACAGATCCGACCTCGGATGATCCAATGAGGGATCGGCGGATAAAAGTGCGCTTTATTCTGCCATTACTCATTCATCAGAAGTGGCAGCTGAGACATGTGGTGCAACAGGGGAAACTCGAATCGTGCAAAAGTTCATTTATTTCAGTAATTCAATTTAAAAGGTGAAACTAATGTATTATATAGACTCATTACATGCAAAGTGAGATATTTCAAGCCTTTCTTTGTTATAATTTTGATGATTATAGAGCTGTAAGCCAAAATGATAACAAATAAAGGCATGAAATATCTCACTTTGCATGTAATGAGTCTATATAATATATTAGTTTCACCTTTTAAGTTGAATTACTGAAATAAATGAACTTTTACATGATATTCACATTTTTCCAGTTTCACCTGTATCAGAAAAGTTTGTAAAAATACTGTTTTTAAGGAAGTATAGTGTAAAATTGAACCTATTATGTCCTTACGGGCAATGACCAACGTGTTTTCTCTTTATTATTTCCTACAGTGCTTATAAAAGCAGAACAATACAACTAAAATAAACATTTCAAACAGTAAACTATAAGATTTCTGTCACATGATCTCACTAAATTCAGCAAATGCCATCCAGTTTTCATTTCAGATTGTTTGCATTTTTAATTTTGTGCAAAAATGTCTTATTTTTTGTTTCTCAGTCTGGAAGGAGATGTTAAAAATGACGTGGTTTGCCTCTCGCTATACGGAAGGTCGAGTTAATGCATTGTGGAAAACAGTACACATCAATAAACTTGGACCACAGCATTCAAGTTCAGAACATTCATAATTCTTCCATTGACTTTGAGCGCTCATAATTGTGTTCGATCCGGTTCAGTGAATCCGATAATAATGCATTATTTACGATGACACTCTTAATGCAGGCTCTTCTTAATGGAGCAGGAAGGTAAATGTCCACCATGGGTCCTAAAGCAACTTTATACGACTTCAGACACTGTTAGAAAGAAGCACTATCAGTAATGGATGCTGCGCCAGGGCTCGCTTTAATCCAACAGCTACTCAACTCAACATGCTAGTGCTACCCAGCTAAAGAAAATATGAAGAACGTTTTGCTACACTCTCAGAAAAAAAGGTACAAAAGCTGCCACTGGGGCTGTACCCTTTCAAACGGCAAACTTTTGTCCATTTTAGGTGCTAACATGTACATTTAGGTCCTAATATGTACATTTTAGGTGTTAATATGTACATTTTAGGTGATAATATGTACATTTTAGGTGTTAATATGTACATTTAGGTCCTAATATGTACATTTTAGGTGTTAATATGTACATTTATGTCCTAATATGTACATTTTAGGTCCTAATATGTACATTTTAGGTGATAATATGTACATTTTAGGTCCTAATATGTACATTTTAGGTGGTAATATGAACATTTTAGGTGCTAATAAGTACATTTTTGGTGTTAATATGTACATTTTAGGAGCTAATTTCAATTTTAGGTACTAATATGTACAATTTAAGTGTTAATATGTGCATTTTACGTGCTAATATGTAAGGGACCAATATGCAGCCTTTGGGTACAAAAGTGTACTATTGAAAAGGTACAGCCCCAGTGACAGCTTTTGTACCTTTTTTCTGAGAGTGTAATATTAAAGGAGTAGTTCATTAAAAAAAAAAAAAACTTTTGTTGATAATTTACTCACCCCCCATGTCATCCAAGTCAAGATGTCCATGTCTTTCTTTCTTCAGTCGAAAAGAAATGAAGGTTTTTGATGAAAACATTCCAGGATTTTTCTCCATATAATGGACTTCAATGGGGACCAAACGGTTCAAGGTCCAAAAGACACTTTAGAGAAAGACACTCAAGAAAAAAAAAATTACATTTTGAACATATGGATTGGGAATGTTAGCAATATGTTATATTTGCATCAGCTGGAAACTATAGGCATGCTTGCTTAATGGGTCAAAGTGAAAGTCCTGAATATCATTAAAGATGAGCAATCATAATAGGGAAGAACATTGAAAATCGACCTGCCGCCGGATAACATTCCTTAATGTTGGAAAAACTAAGATGCTTCATTATAAAGTGCAAAAAATAGTCATGCTTATGTGGCAATTAGAGCCGCTGGATAGCATAATTACCCATCTTTATCACATTATGATTTAATCTCTCTCCCTCTCTGCGCCGGTGAACCGAGGGACATTTAACACTGCTGTCAGACGCAGGAAGAAACGGGAAGCTCCAGTCTCATTGGCTGATTGGCCTCCCGCTGATGATGCTCTTAAAATGGAAATCGGAGCACAAATAATTCATGCTTTTGTTTCACCTGCAGAACACGAGTCGAGACGTTTGTGACACTGTCAGATTAAAGCATGTTAGAGAAGATCCCGTACAGTATAAATCCCGTACAGTGGAATTTGCAGTTCTGATTCATTTGTAACACTGGAAAACTTGAAAGTGTCTGCTAAATGATTAAATATAAACGTAATTGAAATACTGTAAATCCTACGAGTTGCATGGCGTTCTGCACACACACAGCAGCCCAAGAGCGATAAATTGTTCACGGTTTATCTTTGAATTGTGAAATTGAAGCTCGCTTTCATCCGTCTCTGGCCGGTCTGTCATCCGCTTGTCGTGGAACACACAGCGTCAGTGTTTGGGGAAGTGAATGGAGAGATAAACGAGTCTGACAGCGCAGGAGCTGCACATGCCCTGGAGAATAGATGAGCCTGATGCATTCTTTTCCAGGCCGGTTTGGATTGAATCTGCTGCTCCAGAGCTGCTGGACGACAGGGTCACGTGATAAAGCGGAGGGTCTGGATGATGTTATAGATATTGATCATGAAGCTTCCCAGCATGACGGATCAATTCAGTCCCGGCCTGAGACTAAACAAGCTTCAGCTCTGCAACCGGCTTAATGCTGAACGTCACATCAACAAATGAGGAAACAGGCCTCGTCGCATCCACTTATCGGAAACAGACAGACAGACAGACAGACAGGCAGACAGACAGACAGATAGATAGATAGACAGACAGAACGATAGATAGATAGATAGATAGATAGATAGATAGATAGATAGATAGATAGAT
>JAOTRC010000045.1:25159364-25171725 GCA_027497675.1 Cyprinella lutrensis
TATATGTTATAAATGTCAAAATCTGTGTAAATAATAGAAAGGTTGCTGCTGATTAACACTTAATTCAGTGTCGTGATTGTTTTAAAAAAAATTCTGAAGGTAGTAAAAAAGGTATTAAAAAGTAGTTCATTTAACTTAAGGAAAACTGTATATACCCTGGTGTGTGTGTGTGTGTGTGTGTCACTCTTCTTCTGATGTGTGTGTGTGTCCTGCAGGATCTGGTGGAGGAGTATTTCAAGGCTCACAGCAGCTCTAAAGTTCTGACGTCTGACCGAACGCTGCAGAAGCTCCACACGCCACAACTGGACCGGGTCCGTGACCCTGAGCATCATGGGATGTGTGTAAGCCATCGCTGAGCATCATGGGATGTGTGTGAGGTCTAACGCAGGTGTGTGTTGTAGGAGACTCTGCTCAGACTCTTGAGTGGAAACACACCGCGGTACGCAGACGAGATTCATCAGCTCAACGCCAAACACGAGGACAACTTCCAGCAGTGGATGATGCAGATGCAGTTGAGTGTGTGTGTGTGTGTGTGTGTGTGTGTGATTATCAAAATAATAGGAGTGGAATTGAATGAAACGGAGTTGTTGTTCTCTCAGCATGGGCTTCAACATCGTGATCTACGGCCTGGGCTCCAAGAAGCTCCTGCTGGAGAAGTTCTGCTCGTCTCTGCTGGCGGACTGGGATCATGTGGTGGTCAACGGCTTCTTCCCCAGTATCACCCTCAAAGCCGTCAGTCTCACACACACACACCCTCATTTACTCTTCCTCACGCTGAGCAGACACACACACTCTGACCTCTCGCTGTGATCCCGCAGATCCTGAACAGCATCACGGCTGACGTGCTCCAGCACGAGGGCAGCTTCCGTAACCCTGGAGACCAGCTGGACTTCATCATCAGAGCGCTCCGAGAAGGTTCGGCTGGCGCGTGTCTTCTCTCTCAGCTCGTGGCTGATGGTCTTCAGCGGCTGTAACTCGTGTGTTTCCTTCCAGATCCCAGCAATCACGTGTTTCTGATCGTCAATAACATCGACGGGCCCATGCTGAGGGGCGACAGGACCCAGCATGCACTGGGGCAGCTGGCGGCGCTTCCCAACATGCACCTGCTGGCCTCCATCGACCACATAAACGCTCCACTCAGTCAGTCTCTGTTAAGCTTGAGGATGATAACTATGGAAGCTGTTTCTGACACCGAATTAAGTTTATTAAAAAGGTAATTGCAATTTTTTATCTCACAATTCGGGCTTTTTATTCTCACAAGTTTAGATGTAAACTCGAAACTATGAGCATAACGTCAGATTTGCAAAATAAATAAGAGAATACTAGAGGAAAATATTTACTTATATTATATTATATTAATAATTATTTTATTTATTTTTCTAAATAAATATAAATAAAGTCAGAATTGCAAGTCAAAAACTCAGAATTGCGATACATAAACTTTAAAAAATGTTTTTTATTAGTTTATTTTTAATATTCATATTTTTTTTAAATATTAAATGTTTATTTTCAATAAATAAACTTGAATAATAATTGAATTGTAAGATAAATTAAATGCGATTTAGATTACAGCGTTATAGATTACAATTATAGATCAGAATTATAGATTACAAATTTATAAATATAAAAAAGTGTAAATGTGAGGGAAGTTATAAATTAAATGGAATAGCAAGAAAAATATCAGAATTGTGAGACAAACTTAGATTCGCAAGAAAAAACGTCAGAAACTAAAAAAAAACTGGTAAAAATTAAACTTGCAATTGCTATAAAAATTCTGCAATTGTCAGGAAATAAGTGAGAATTGTAAGATATCAATGAAAAGCAAGTAAAACGTCACCATTGAGAAAATGGAAAAATAAATAAATAAACTTTTATAGCTTCAGAATTGCAAGATATAAATTAAATGCAATAGCAAGATTTTTTTTTTTACAATTGTGAAAATTGAATTAAATTTGTAAGGAAAATTTCAGAATTTCAACTTATAAGTTAAACGCAATTGAAAGAAAAAAAAGAGAATATCGAGATGTAAACTTGCATTTGCAAGATAAAAATGTTTGAATTGTGGATTTTTTTTTTTATATCATTTTTTTTCTACAGAATTGTGAGCAATTTATAAACTTGTAATAGTGGGCAAGAAATATTTTCAGAATTAGGCGATATTAAATGCAATAGTGAGAAATAATGTCTGAATTGTGAGAAAAAAACATCAGAATTGCGAGAAATGTTAGAATTGCGAAAATTACACTTGAAATTTTGAGGAAAAAAAGTAAAAAAATGTGAGTTTTAAATTCAGAGATAAAAGTGTCAATTACTTCACTTTTTTATTCTGTGACAGAAGCAATCTTCCATAGACTGATATAATGGCGTTGTAATCTTGAGTAGATGGAGAGAAGCATCCTCCCTGATGCGGTGTGTGTGTGTGTGTGCTTCAGTCTGGGATCAGGCCAAGATGAGCATGTTCAACTGGCTGTGGTACGAAACCACGACGTACCTGCCGTACACTGAGGAGACGTCGTACGAGAACTCTCTGCTCGTCCACCAGACGGGGGCGCTAGCGCTCAGCTCTCTCACACACGTGCTGCGCAGCCTCACGCCCAACGCCAGGTGACAACACTCGCCTCAAGCACAGTCATTCACAAACCAGACGCACAGATCATAGACTGTATAAAACACTGTGCCAAAAAATGGGAACAAAAATACATTCATAGTAATTTCTGTATTGTATGATATAATAATTGTTTGTAAATTGCAGAGGAATCTTCAGATTACTGGCCGAGTTTCAGCTGGAGAACAAGGACAATCCTGCGTACACGGGTAAGCATCGCCACTGCACCCGTTCCCTTATAATCCAGCGCCGGTGTTCAGACCTGACTGTCTTGTTGTTTGTTCAGGTTTGTCTTTCCAGGATTTCTACCAGCGCTGTCGCGAGTCTTTCCTGGTGAACAGTGACATCACTCTGCGCACGCAACTCACCGAGTTCAGAGATCACAAACTCATCCGGACCAAGAAGGTCAGATCTCGCCTGTCCCTTCATATGTGCGATCATTAAAGGGATAGTTCACCCAAAAATGAAAACTAGCCCATGATTTACTCGCCCTCAAGTCATCCTAGGTGTGTGTGACACTCTTCTCTCAGACGAACATAGTCAGAGTTATATTAAAAAAATATCCTGGCTCTTCCAAGCTTTATAATGGCAGTGAATGGGTATATATTTCCATATAAGTCCATAAAAGTGCATCTATCCATCATAAAAGTGCATCTATCCGTCATAAAAGTGCATCCGTCCATCATAAAAGTGCATCTATCCATCATAAAAGTGCATCCGTCCATCATAAAAGTGCATCTATCCATCATAAAAGTGCATCTATCCATCATAAAAGTGCATCTATCCATCATAAAAGTGCATCCGTCCATCATAAAAGTGCATCCGTCCATCATAAAAGTACATCTATCCATCATAAAAGTGCATCTGTCCATCATAAAAGTGCATCTGTCCATTATAAAAGTACATCTATCCATCATAAAAGTGCATCTGTCCATTATAAAAGTAGGGGTGGGTAATTTTTTCCCTTAAAAAAATCTGCGTTAAAAACTTGATTTTATTTTTATTTTTTAATCAAACAGAATTTCTATAACTCTCTGTGTTGAACTGATAATAACTCTTTTTGTGTGTTAAACACAATAATACAACTTCATTATAAAGAAAAACAACAAATCCCCCCAAAAATATGATCATAGTCTATGACAAAATGCTATTCTAAACTAGATTAATGGATAACTCAGCTGTAAAATTCAGTCAAGAAAAAAATCACAAGTGCACAATATTGTAAACTTCAACTTATTTAATCCAGTTAGTTGCCAAGGCAACATTTCAATTTTTTTATTTGAATTCATCTGTTTATACCTTATTCTGTTTCAGCTTTATTTCAAATAACTCGTTGTAAAGTGTTATTCTACTCAACTGGGTTCTCATGTATAAAACTTTAAATAGATAGTTTCATTCTAAAAGTGTGTGTGCTTGTGGTCTAGTGTCTGTACAGTGCACATAGTTAATTCTTTTTATGTGTTTATATGTGTCTGGCTGATCCTGTGTGTGTGTGTGTGTGTGTGAGAACACATGCAGCGCTTCACTCTGAAACACGCAGTGCATTGATGTATCTGATGAGCGCACTGATCCATGCTGTGATTTGGGTTTATTTGGTCTTGTTTTGCAGTAATGCGGCTGACCTGAGCTTGACTTCAGTCACACACACACACACCCTTTCTGCTCGTATCGATCTGGAGTGTGTTTGCTGGCCGAAGGAATGCATCTCTGGTCTCTTGTAGTGAAACCTGACGCGAGAGCTCTGGTAAATACGCAGATCCTCTCTCTCCATTTCTCACAGTGATCAGTGTCTCTTTATCATCCTAATGGACAGAGAGACAGAGTGTGTGAGAGTCAACAGGCCTTTTGAAGACATTATGCTATAGTCATGTTCTGAGATGCAGTTTTTCTTCTTCAAAAAATTTGTTTGAAAATGTAAAATAACCAGATATTCATTAGTAGATGCCGCCAACTGAAACAAGTCACTTTTTGAAGCATTTACAGTAGCATGCGAACAGTTTCACATGCTATTCATGAATACAGTAGGCTATTCCAAATATGAACGGTAAAGATGTGAAAATACAGCTACTTAAAAAAGTAAAGGTTCATGAAGGATACCCTTTATCTATCTTCTTAAACTTCCTGCACTATAAAGGCAAACGGGTTTGAAGGGTTCTTTAAATAGCAGCAGCAACAACAGCAAAACCACAAATGGATTGTTCTGATGGGTTTAGACAGCAGTGGCACAAAACTAAAAATATTCAACAAACCAGCAGTAATAGTGGACTAAATTTAGAATTAAAGGTCGAACCCCCCACTACCACCACCACCACCAAAAAAAAAAGAAAGAAAATACACATTAAAATATAGTTATATTAAATACACAACAAGGATATGCACAGTTTTGTGCCATTAAATATTGTCTGTCAAAAGCATGAGAAACAAACTTATCCAGTTAACAAAAATATGTCATTTTACTAACATAACATATATGAAAACGTTATTTCTGAATGTTCGAAAATTATTTTTTATATAATTTTTTTTTCTTGATTATGAGAACGTTAAGGGAACATTCCTATGTTATCATTTGGCAAACAATGGAACGTTTTTTAAAAAAAAAATCTTTTAGTTGCGCATTCTTCGAACGTTTTTAAACGTTGTTTCAGAATGTTCAAGGAAAATTCAAAAGTAACGTTCCATTGTTTTAGATTGCCAATGTTGAACGATGAGAACATCATTACGAATTCGTACGAGTGATTAAAAAGTGGCTAATTTTCGCAAAAACTAATTTGTACGAGTGAGGTCGTACGAATTAGCCACCTCGTAAAATTCGTACGAATTCTCGCGAGATCGTGAACGAACGTTACTCAAAGAACATTTACTAGAACGTTAGAATACCGATCTAAAGTTCTAAAGACATTCCATGTTAACTGGTAAGTAAATCACCTCTGCCAATTTTTAAGCGTTTAGAAATATTTTATTATGCAGTTCATGGTAATATTGAATATAATTAAAATATGATTCTAAGGACATGTTTATTTTGAGAGACATCATGATATTTGAGTGTGAATCGGGTCCTAAAAAAACAATTGAAAGACAAAAATTTCTCATTTACATAGCTAATCGTTTTTGTAATGGGTTCTAATATTGTTCTTCGTGGAAAATAAAAAGGGGTTCGGCTGTTCATACAATCAAAAGAGCACAAATAGTGGTAGCGTTTGAAAAATCCATCTTCACAAGAGTGTTACAGTCAATGCAGATGATGCACGTGCTCATGAGAGAGAGAGAGAGAGAGACTGAAGACTCGGTGAATCAGCGCGTTCACGCACGCGTCGCGCGTCGCGGAGACAGAAGCGTTGAGATGTGTTTGTAATATCCGGGGTTGGACTGAGAGAGGGTGGGAGTGTGTGTGTCTCAGATTCCCACAGAAACACGCTGGAGAGAGACGAGCTCCTCGGGAACATGGCACTGGGACGATGGGAACGGGTTCCAGCTCCTCCGTCATGATCTAGATCGGGATCGTTCCCGCAGCGCGATGGAAAAGACGCCGGCGGCTCGGACGGGCTCGGGCTCGGCCTCGCTCGGGTTCGGCAGGACTGAGGGAGTGCTGAGCAAATACACCAACCTCATCCAGGGCTGGCAGAACAGGTACCGAACCCGAACACATGAAGTTTACACTGACACTGTGTGTCATAGCGTATTACCATAAACACACAGCCTACGTGGCACTGACTGTTCTTTACGTCGAAATGGGATTTTTAATATTTTTGTTTATTATTATGATTTTTTCCCCCCAAAAAAGTTCATTTTTTTTAGTTCAGGTCATTAATAGTTCACAGTTTTCAATAGTTCAGTGATCCAATAAGCAATTCCACTCACTTACTTTATAAACACACACACATACACACACTTGCTTAGCTTTATGGGGACTCTCCATAGACATAATGGTTTTTATACTGTACAAACTGTATACTCTCCCCTCTAAACCTACACACACACACACACATACTAACCCGACCGCTAAACCACACACACACCCACAGATATAACATTATTCAAAATAGTGATAGGTCAATTTTACTATAACATTATCTTTACTTGAGTATCTGTATGTTATTGACACGCACTTTAATCTGGCGTTTGACCTCATATATGCTCATTTTCTGTGGTTATGATTCTCGAAATCATATTTTGTGTATTCTGGCGTATGTTTTCCTAAAGTCCATCATTACTAAAGTATCGCATCAGAAGGAAAAGTTGAAACTTCCTGATCCTGACGTGTTTCTGCATTGAGTTGAAGCTGAATTCATGATGATGTCACTGAACACACACTCCGTGTCGGCTCACACTCGCTGAGATTCTCAGATCAACTGATATTCAGGAATAATTGCACAAGAGATCAGGATAAATAAACACACACACACATGAATGTTATCTGGACGTGAATCCGATCTTTGTACTTTGCACAATCAGTCTGTCTGTACACAAGCGGAAATAAGTACACACACACACACACACACACACACACACACACACAGGCTATTTCAGGCTCAATAGTAGTCTGTTACGATTACAAACTTACATTTTCTTTAGTTTTTTTGTCATTAAACAGACAGTCTAATCAATCGAATTCATGACACTCAATTTAATCGATGTCTCAATATGTAAACAAATGAAAATATGACAATAATTTACCATAAACAGGAGATTTTGAACAATCCTCCTTTTGATTTGTTATTCCAAAATTTGCCAAATTCTGTGTCATTCTAACTAATAGAAATATTAAAGTCATCTCGTTTGGCATTTTTCTGTCCTATATGGAGATATTTAGAGCAAAGTGATCTTTTCTTTTACACGTGTGTGAAATCCAACAATATTTAATAAAACAAAAATAAATCGGCCGATATATCGGATTTTAAAACCCAAAAATATTTGTATCGATATCGTCCTTATAGGACCCCCTCGAAAACGAGGAAACGATCTCAAGGGGTTTATCCTATTCAATAAACTTGTACCAAAGTGCACACACACACACATATACCTCAAAACTACAAAAAAGATGAGCAATTGGCACTTTTTATATGGCCTTAGTATACATACAACATGTATTCATATATAATTTTTTAGTTATTAATTACAGCTATTTTATTTTTCAAATTTTAAATTTTGGGTTCAATTTGTCTGTATGTTACATGTGTGTAGTGTGTGTTTTTGTGAGTACTGTACTGTCTTCATGTATTACTGCTGCTAATGCAATTACATTTCCCACATGGGATCAATAAAGTACCCTCACACACACACACACACACTGCTTCTGTGTGTTCAGCAGGACTGTCAGAGCTGGATGAGACTCGAGCAGATTTTCTCCTCATTGTCAGGAGAGTCAAACATGTAAATATGCCTGATATCTGTTATTCATCGAGTGTGTTAGAGCCCGACCGATAAAGGATTTTGAAGACCGATACGGATATTTTTGGGTTTTAAAATCCGATATATCGGCCAATATTTTTATTTTTTTTATTAAATATTGTTGGATTTCACACGTGTGTAAAAGAAAAGCTAACTTCTCTGCACAAGATACGTTTGATACTTCTTCTCTCTGTCTAAATGTTCTCTCCTCGCAAGTATAACTTACATTTTAGACACGAGATAAAAATGAAATGGAACATATAATATGAAAGTAAATCATAAATTATCAAAATTATTCGTAATTATCGTAATAATTAATTACGAATAATTAAAATCAACACAAATAGAGAATTAATTCCAGCTCTGTTGTCTCAAAGCTCCAAGTTTTGTAAAAGTCGTGATCCAGTTATATTGTGAAGTGTCTCATTATCCTGATGTGTGTGTGTGTGTGTGTGTGTGTGTGTGCAGGTATTTCGTGTTGGACCCTGATGTGGGTCAGCTGCAGTACTTTGTGCACGAGCATGGGCGGAGCCTGAAGCCCCGTGGTTCCCTGCCTCTGATTGGTGCTTCCGTGACGACGAGCGACGAGGCGCCTCACATGTTCGTGGTCAGCTCGGCCAATGGGGAGCTCTTCAAACTCAGAGGTATTCTAACACTCGTACGGCTGGATCTCCTGCTGACGATGGACGCTTTCTGGTCTAGTCCACACACTGACACTTACACCAGCGCCGTTGCTATGGAGATGCACTGTATTGTATTGGAATATGTAGCAGTTCAAAGTCAATGCCAAATCAAAACTAATTAGCACATTATTTGTAATTGAAAAGTGGTTAAAAGTCAAATATGGTTATGGTTACGCTTAAGTTATTATGGTTAATAACTTATATCATTAATTGTACGCAGCATATATGTTTTCTGAGAGAGAGAGAGCAACATTTACAATCTTCTTTCATCCTTTCCTTGACCATGTGACTAAAGCCCAAATGTGAGACACTCAAACTGACCAATCAGATAATTACAGCTGATAATCCCCACCGTACTAACGGTGTGACAACTCATAGACCCCGGCCGGGGCCCGGTTCACTAAGATAGACTTTGTCTACGGCTGAGATATAGTAGATATCGTTGCATAAAGCACTGAAGACTCTGACTGTCTTAAGTAGGACTAGACTGCAATGCATTCTGGGTAAAATAAGAACCTTTCCGAAACAAAAAAACATGGCGGATGGAGTAAGCGCATTCACCCGCTCGGTGCAGTTTACCCCAGTGGAGGATATGTGTGTCCGTGTACCAGTTACTGTAAGGACGTTTTACTGGGGAGTGGGATATTTAGTGCAGAATGGGCCGTTTTCCCTTTTCTTTTGGCTTTTTGTAATGTAACTTATTGTTACTGCTGGTTGCCATGGCAACATTCTTCTTTCTCAGTGTTTGCAATGTAACTGATTGTTACTATTGGTTGCCACGGTAACATATATGCTGCATTGGTGCGTTCACAATGTTTGTAATGAAACTGTGTCAAACTTGTAATAAACACATCTAGCTATGTTTGAGGCGGTTGCCATGGTAACTGTAATACTTAGACACTTTGTATGTTTACTCTCTCTCTCTTGATTCCTCTGTGCCAGCGGTGGACGCCTCAGAACAGCAGATGTGGATGAAGCAGATACTGGCCTGTACCCGACGCCACTCCGACAGCAGCGCCAAGGTGTGTGAACACACTCACACACTCACACACACTCTCACTCACTCACTTTTGAGGGCCTCTGGTCTGCAGTGTGTGTGTGTGTGTGTGTGTGCTGTAATCTGATCTGCTGTCCTTCACAGACGAGGAAACTGAAAGACTGTGACGAGAATCTTTGTGTCGACAGAACACAGAACACACTTGACTCACAGGTACCATACACACACACACACACACACACACACACACACACACACACACACACTCAATGTGTGATGATGACACTCAAACACACAGATACTGCATCCAAACACACATTAACACACGTTTATTACTATAATTCAATACTGAAAACAGCTTTCGTCACATTATGGATTTACTCTTACTGTAAAGACACACTCTGAGTGACTCGTGTGTGTGTGTGTGTGTGTGTGTGTGTTCACTCATTGATCATTAATCTTCATCACACAAACACTCAGAATGACTGCTGTTAATCATCACGTCGAGATTAATACGTCACTAATAATCTTTTCTCTTCTCCTGATGACCAGACTCCTGTGAGTCGATCCAGCCGCTGTAACTGTTCAGATCAATCTATAGAGTTATGATGATGACTTTCACCTGAACACACACATTAACATTCATTTCACCCTGTTTTTTTATCATCGAGATGTCATAGTGTTGTTTTTATTTTGATATAATTAACATTTTAATTTTAGAAATTTTGCTTGTTTTCGTCACTTTCAATTTAGTTTTTTAGTTGTAAATAAAGAAATGTTTCCTTGACAAAATGGCAAACGTGTAATATTAAATATAATATACTAATTAAAACCAATCGTATATCTCAGCGATCTGTGATTCTGCTGTTGTGAGTGTGTGAACTCTCTCTCTCTCTGTCAGGGTTCGTCGGGTTCCTCGAGTCGCACGCGCAGCTTCTCTCTTCTTCCTCCCTCTTCCTCTCCTGCGTCTCAGAGGAGTCTTCCTCATCTCGGGCCGCAGAGCAACATCGTCACCGTCACACACCACAAGTCTCCAGCGGCCGCACGCCGAGCCAAACACCAGTATCCAGAGCGCCTGCTGGAGGTCAAAGAGGTCAGACACACACTCACACACACACCAGTGTTAATTTAGATTTTCATTTTTGATTTAGTCTTAGTCTTCATCTTAAGATGAAAATGTTCACTGGTCTTATTTACATTTCAGTCATTTTGTCTTTCATAGTTTTAGTCGATGCAATTAGTGTCAGCTTTTAGTCAAACTGCCAACAGCGATTTATATGTAGTCTTTACTATTTAGAAAAAAGAAGTCATTTATTTTTTTCTCTCTAGGCCAATTCTATGAAGCTTATGAGAAGTTGAAATGTTTTGTTGAGATAACACTTGTGCAATTCTACATATCCGTTTCCTCAGATCAGTGGTTCTCCGATTTTTCTCCAGTCACACCTTTCCATTAAGGGACTATATTTGCCCCTTTAATCGATTTTTCCAGTTCATTTTTTTACCTTTATAAATATCTTTATAAAATAAATAATGCTGAGTCATTCATTCATTCAGTAACGAAGCAAGTTGCTGTATGAACGGATCATTCAATCTCATGATTCGTTCAAAGCCACAGATTCGTTCTCAAATGTAGAACATCACTTATTCGTACTCTTTTGTTTGTTAAACTGATGTAGGGCTGTCAAACGATTAATTGCATCCAAAATAAAAGTTTGTGTTTACGTAATATATGTGGGCGTAGTGTGTATAATTATTTTGTATATATAAATACACACTCTTGCATGTATATATTTAAGAAAAACCTGAAAGTATATATTTATACATATGTATAAATATAAATATTTGATGTATTAAGAACACATATTTCTTAAATATATACATGCATGTGTGTATTTATATATACAAAATAATTATACACACTAAGCCCACATATATTATGTAAACGCAAACTTTTATTTTGAATGCGATTAATCGCGATTAATCGTTTGACAGCCCTAATAAAAAGTTTATATATAAGTATTACAATTACAATATCAATTTTTTGTTCAAATGACCATAATTAGAAAGTTTAAGGGAAATCGTCACAGTGCAAAATCAATACAAAAAGCTTCATTTGCTTTAATCAAAATTTGGAGATTAAATATGACGTGAGCAATATCTTGATGCTTTGCAAATTTCACAAACATCATTTCCACACACACACCCCCACCCAAAGTTTGCCAAGAAAAAAATCCATCACACCACCAGCAAACTGAACCATTGATACAAATCCGGATGGATCCATATTTTCACGTTTTTTATTTATTTATTTATTTATTTATTTATGCAAAATTCTCTGACCCTACCATCGGAATGACTCGAGACTCATCAGGCAATGTTTTTCGATCTTCTATTGTCCAGTTTTAGGAAGTCTGTGTGAATTGAAACCCAAAAAGGTCCAAAAGCTGTCGCTGTGGTGTTAGCTTTTCAAAAGGTAACTAAAGGGTGAATATTGGTACCTTAAAGGTACATATTAGTAGCTAAAGTGTACATATTAGTAGTTCAAAGGAACAAAAGTGTACCTTTTGTAAAGGTACCGCCCCGGTGACAGCTTTTGAACTCTGAGTTGTTGTTTTTTTATTGCAAGTTAACAAAACATTACAAAAATAAGAGATCAGTGAATTATGTATACATACAAAAGAGAGAAGG
>JAOTRC010000045.1:25183372-25194048 GCA_027497675.1 Cyprinella lutrensis
AGGTGCTTGTTTATAAATGAGTGGAAAAGAAGCAAATCAAGGATTGATGAAGAAATTCTCCGGAGCTACAAACACAACCACCGGTCGGACTTACAACTAAGTCCCCAGCTGAGTTTGCAGTTGTAGGTGGAGTTTAGGGGAGTGGAGGCTCAACACAAAGCTCAAAAAATAGAGGAGACCTAGCGATGCTCCCATTCCAGGGGTCTGCTACTCAATACCGCTGCCTTCTGAGGTCTAAGAATGGACAACCTCAACGCCTCTCGAAGCAAGGGGAGGCTTACCCACATTCACACCAAGACAGCCCCAAGGAGGCTCACACTGGTCGCTGTTGGGTCAATGTAACTCAATTAAGTTAAAACAGCATTCCCTTGTTTTATGTTACATAAAAATGATTGAATTCGGTTACACCAACAAAATTAAAAAATTTTAGGTAGAATCAGGTAGAAATACTGTACATCAAAGCAACAAACTGCACACGTTCACTTTTTACAGTGAAGACAGCATATTTATAAATCGTATGTTGCATATATTTTTATATATTAGCAGGACAGTATTATTCTGCTTAGTTGTGTTATATTTGTGAAAAAATGCTCAATAATTATGGAAAGAGAGAAAGTGAAATTAACAATAGAATGAACTTAGTCACTTAGCATCTCAGACTTTCTTTCATCATGACACAATAAGTCATAATGAGGACAAGTCTTTTGACTAGTACTTTAGTAGTTCCATGACCTTGAGGTTTGTCCCCCTGATGTACTGACATGTTAACACACACAGAGAGACTCCAAGGTGACACCATTTTGCAGGAATCCCAATAAAACCATCCAGTGTCTCTGAGGTTAATGCGTTTTATTTAACAGCTTTTTGGTGCCCTTATTGTGATTGTTATCCCTAATGCAACACATTCTCTGTCTGTTTTTCTCTCTCTCTCTCTCTCTCTCTCTCTCTCTCTCTCTCTCTCTCTCTCTCTCTCTCTCTCTCTCTTCTCTGGGCCGGGAGGCAGGAGAGGCAAAGATTACAAAAGCAGCCATTACATAATTCATTATCCAGACCGGTCTGGTTTGGTTCAGGGGGAGGGAGAGGGGATATCTTCAGATGGTGGTTCTGACAGAGGAACAGAGCATGAAAATGGTCGTGCAATGCCTCATTGGTTTCGGTAAGAAAGGAAGAAAGAATAAGGGAGAGAGAGATTTTTTTGATTTTTCAAAAAAACATTTATTACAGAAATCTTTAAAAATTAAAAACATTAAAATTTAAATCACAGCATATTTATAGAAATTGTGAAAAGTAAATTTCATTTTCAATAACAGAACACAACGCCCCTCTATGACACCATATATTTTCAAACACTTCTAGACAGTTAGTAGCTTTATAAAAACTAAAATCAATTAGCAGTCTAGATCTAATCATCGCTGCAAACATCATCACAACATTATAATCACCTTCTTGTTCGATTTTTTTCTTTCTGCTAACATATATTGCCATTTTTGCCTTACCTATCATAAAATTGATCAATTGGCATTCATATTGTCGTCTCCGGGTATATTTAAAACCAAAAATAAAAACTGGTACAGTAAAATTTTCATTGAAACAAATGAAAACATCCTTCAATAAATCAAACAAAGGCTTAAGTCTTGGGCAAAACACAAACATATGAAACACAGTTTCTCTTTGAGAGCAAAAAGGGCACTTGTGACTAACATTTGGATTCAAAATAGAAACAAAAGAATTAACAGCAATTATGCCATGTATAATTCTCCATTGTAAGTCTCCAATTTTTTTTGTTAATGGTGGCTTATACAGTGCCCTCCACTCTGGTTTTACATCTTTATTACCTTCAAAAATGGTGCGCCAAGGTGAATCAACTCTTTCATGCAAACCCTTTTTGTTGAAAGCCTTCACACAAGCATTGTACATTTGTTTCCTCCCAACTTCATACAAATCTATATCTGAAACATTTTCCAAAAAAACTCCAGAATATCCCTCTATATTCGGGGACAAAAAACACTTAGGAAAGGCATCTCTATCACTAGGCACAAGTTTCTCAGCAAAGCAATCTTCAAGCATATTTAACTCCTTTATTGTAAATACAGATTGCACATTCTGAATAAATTTTTCAACAATTCGAACCGATTTAATACCTAATGAGGCAACCACATTTTCCACATTTTTAAAACAGGGACCAGTCACATTAATTAAACGCCCCAATGTTACAATCTTTGATTTAATAAACGCACCATTTGAAATTCCACATATGTCAGAAACATCCAGACGAGCGCCGTAAATCATTGGTTCTTCTAGTAACCAAAAAAGAGAATCTGTACTCTCAGTTCTTCTCACTTTAAAAAGGTCCCATACTTTAAACAGGTTTCTGTAAAAGACAGGAAGCTTTGATGTGTTAATTCTTTTTGGATCCATCAAAAATAGATGTTTACTTAGACAGAGTTCATCAACGGATTTAAGAATCACACAAGCCACTGATTTCCAAGCCGTGTTCTCCGGACTGGTAAGCAAGCGCTGTATAAATTGTAGCCGAAAGGCTGCAGTCCTGCTTTGTACATGTATAAGTCCTTGACCCCCTTCTTCTTTTTTTAGATACAAGATGTTATGTGGTATCCAGTGTAATTTGTCCCAAAAGAAGTCCAATAAAACAGACTGGATTTTTCCAAGTAAATAAGTGGGTGGATCAATGCAAACCATCCGATGCCACAAAGAGGAAGCCACCAAATTATTAATAACTAAAGTACGTCCTCTGTATGATAAGTTTGGTACAAGCCACTTCCATTTTCCAAGTCGGCTCTTAAGTTTTTCGACAGTTCCCATCCAGTTTTTTTGAGCTACAGTTTCATTGCCTAAATATACTCCCAAATACCTCAAACCATCTCTTGTCCAACATAAACCATCTGGAAGATTTGGTGGGGCTCTACCTTTCCATTCTCCTGCTAAAACTGCTTCGCTTTTATTCCAATTAATTCTAGCAGAAGAAATCAAACTAAAATCCTTTAATGTCTTTAGTAATAAATCTACATCATCTTGCTTATTAATCATTATAATTACATCATCCGCGTACGCAGACAGACACAAAGAAGTCTTACAATTTTGTAAAGGCACCCCTTCTAAAACCCTCCTTAAAACACTTAAAAGTGGTTCTATCGCGAGAGTATATAATAGCCCTGACAGAGAACAACCTTGTCTTACCCCACGACACACTTTAAAAGGAGCACATAAGCCACCATTAATCTTCAGAATACTCTCAATATCACAATATAAGACTTTAACATAAGCTAAAAAATCAGGGTTAAAACCAAAGGCCTGAAGAGTCTTCCACAAATAATTGTGTTCTACGCGATCAAACGCTTTTTCTTGGTCCAAGGAAATCAAACCTATATCAAGACCAAACATTTTGGATACATCAAACAAATCTCTAATTAAATGAATGTTATCAAAAATTGACCTACCAGGCACGCAATACGACTGGTCAGGATGAACGATTTCATCTAAAACTTCACCCAAACGGGTAGCTAGTACTTTAGATAACAGTTTATAATCACAACACAATAAGGACACGGGTCTCCAGTTTTTTATATCACTCAAATTACCTTTCTTGGGCAACAGAGTCAACACTGCTCTTCTACAACTCATTGGCAGTAGTCCTTTAGTTAAACTGTCGTTAAGAACTAGTAACAAATCTTCTCCGATAACAGACCAAAAGCTTTTGTAAAATTCAATTGGGATTCCATCTAACCCGGGAACTCTGCCATTATCCATGCCTTGAAGGGCTTTAGACAGTTCTTCCAGGCCAATAGGCTTTGAAAGTGTTATATTTGCTTTCTTTGACAATTTTGGTAACTTTTCAAAAAAAAACCTTTCTAAGTCTTTATCTTCTTTATCTTCAGATTTGTAAAGTTTTTCATAAAAACTAACTGCTCTTTCTCTTATTTCCTTAGAGTCTGACAACAGAGATCCAGACTCAGAAAGTAATGAATGGATAAAACGTTTCTGGCCATTCTTTTTTTCTAAACCAAAAAAATATTTTGATGGAACATCCATCTGTTCTACAGTTTTAAAACGTGACCTGACCAGTGCCCCCTGTGCCTTCATCTCTTGTAGGTCAAATAGAGCAGTTTTCTTTAAAAAAAGAGAATCGATATGTGCTTGATTTCCGCTTAATTGTGGCATATTCTGAAAATTCAAAATTTCAGTTTCTAAAATTCTTATAGACTTAATTGTCTCTTTTGTGATATTTTGAGTATACTGTTGACAAAAAACCTTGATTTGGGTCTTGCCAAAATCCCACCAACTCTGAAGAGAAGAAAAAGAAAACTTTTCATTTCTAAAATTTTCCCAAAAAAATGTAAAAGTTTCTTTAAAAAAACCATCATTCATTAGAGCAGTGTTAAAGTGCCAATACGCACTCCTTGGTGACACAGAATTGAGAAAAACACTGCATATAACTAAACTGTGGTCTGAAAAACCAACTGGATTTATTATACAGCTCTTAAAAACACTGTGATGGTGTTTAAAACTGTAAAATCTATCCAGTCTTGCTAAAGACAATCTATTTTCATGCGCATGAGCCCATGTATATTGCCTTACATTTCCATTTAAGCTTCTCCAGACATCGGATAGATCATTTCTCTCAACTATTTCACAAAGACGCTTACGAGAAGGCATATGAGGTTCTATATGGTTGCGATCAATATTTTGCTCAACACAATTAAAATCTCCACCAAGAAATAAATATTCTTCGCTATTGCAGTTGTCTAGAGTTGAGCATAAAATATCTAAAAAAGTCACTCTCTCTATTGGTAACGTGGGGGCATATACACAAATAAAAACGAGAACATATTTTTCAAAAAGGGCTTGAATTTTCAAAAGTCTCCCCTTCACTATCTCCTCCATTTTAAAAGATGATGGAGTAAAGTTATTTGCAAATAAGATAGCAACTCCTCCACTACGTGAAGTTTTATGAGTTAGAAATATATGACCATTCCATTCTTTTATCCAATCTGTAGCATTTTTATCATCGCTGTGTGTCTCTTGTAAAAAAAGAACATCAATTTGTTTCTGTTTCATTGTTTCATACACTTGCATTCTCTTTACATCATCTCTGGCTCCGTTCACATTTAAAGATGCTATACGGATATCTGCCATGTGCAAAGAAAAAAAGGAAACAAAAAAAATTAAACCATACAGAAACACACAGCCGCTTAAGATAAAAGAATTATGCCACTTTATCATCATTATTATTCAACTGATTTTGGATTTTTGAAACAAATTTTTTCAGTCGATATACTTCTTTATCGAGAAAACAACCTTCACTCATTAAATTCTTAGTGCTTTCCACAAACCGTTTCAGATCTGGGAAAAAATCAGCAATCTGTACTCCTCTCTGATTTTTTGTCACTTTTAAAAACTTCTTAATTTCTTCAGCACTGTAATCATTACATTTCCATTCACTTTGTGAGCAACTTGAAGCACTAGAATCAGACAATTCACTTTCACTTTCAATATTATCTGTATCACTCTTCTGTTCTTTTCTTGCTTGTTTTGATTCTTGTTCTTTGTCTTTCTTTTTCCTTTTTAAAGGAGTTTTAAAGACATCTTGATCCATGTCTATTTCACACAAATTTACATTGTCTGAAAAGGACTCAATATCAGATACACAATTTGTTGGACTATTTTGTGTGTCCATCAATTCTTCCATCCCAGTAGCTTCTTTACGCAAGCTCACATTTGACTTTGTTTGATCTTTGTCAGTCAACAAAACATTATCTCCCATGACTTCAGCCATGGTTTGAACAGCTTCAACTATTTTACAAGTTGTGTCCTCGACAATCTGTGCTGAATTCACAGGCACTGGCACAGACGTTCCAGCAACGCTGTCCACATCTTGTACCACCCTCTCATGTATCGTATCTTGCCTTGTATGTGTACCCCCATTTTCGGGACAAGCACGAGCCAAATGTCCAGTTTTTCCACATCCGAAACACTTCATTATATCAGTGGATACATAGACAGTGTAATCGAAATCGTCAAACCTGAATTTCAGATTTAAGTTCAATTCTGTTCTGTTCTCGCTCAAAATCATGTACGTGAATCTCCTAAAAGACACAACGTGTTTGATCAATTCCGATTTACTCCCGATCGCGATCTTTTTCACTGGAGCAACCAACTTTCCGAAACGAGATAATTCTTTAATCAAAGCTTCATCTTTGATAAAAGGTGGGATGTTTGACAGAATAACTTTTCTTGCAGGAGTTGAAAGAGAAAGCACAGGTGTAAAAAGACCACGAATTACAACTCCTCTTTCCACAACATTATTGGCATTTTCTACCGTGTTCAAAAAACAAACAACTGCATTACTCATCCTTGACGCTGCTAGAATGCTCTTATGTCCTACAATCTCTCCAATAGCCAAGATACAATCTTCCACACTTGCCGCGGTCACCACTTTAACCCCGTGGCGCCGCGTTAATGAACCGAGCGAGTCAACACCTTGGGCTGCCATGCCCTCGGTGATACACTGGCAACAGACGGTCAAAAAAAAACTAGTTCGTTTCCTCTACCCAATGCAGATTAAACACTAGAGATAGCGATAATCAACCAAGAAAAGAAAGCCACAGTGGGCAGAAAACTCACTCGAACTCACCACACGCTCTTCGCACTCACTCACCACACTCACCAAACGCCCACGCATGCGCACGAGAGAGAGAGAGAGAGAGAGAGAGAGAGAGAGAGTGAGGGATTCAGTATGGTGTGATGTGTTTTGACAGATCTGGTGCACTGGGGCTCACATGTAGAAATGGTTACCCATTCCTCCTGGCAGAATCAGGGTATCTGTTGGACCCTGGGTGCATCCAAAAATCATATAGCTACTTCCCTACGATGACCTATTACTTCTGGCAAGATTCTGAATTGTGCATACACTGCACATTTTACCATCTCATGAGGCCACAGAAGAGGATTTGTGAATTGGAGTGAAGCTACACAACTGATGCTGGTAGGTCACGTGATCAAGACAACATGGAGAATGTAATATTGGTGTTCAAGTCATCTCATATAGATGGTATTTACGAGTTCAGAAGGCGTTTCACTCAGATATACGTCACGACAAGGAAAAACTGACAATCTCAACTTCCGTGTCACGCCGATGTCACGGTTCATGAATCGGCTGTCTCATGCTGAGGTGTCTGTGTGAGTGTAATTGTGTGGGTGTGGTTACTCGTGTTGATAAGTGTTACCAGCTGCCATTCATTTCAGTGCATAGCGGGGAGATCAGAGCCACGCCTACCCACACCTGAGGGATATTCCGGTGAGCCTGAGTTTTGCAGAGCATTCCTCACTAGATGTTCTATGCATTTTACTTTACAGCCACACACTTTTCAGAGCGAAGAGGCGAAGGTGGCATTTGTATTAACCCTGCTGTCAGGAAGAGCATCGCTTTGGGGGACGGCGGTGTGGGAGAACGGAGACAGCTGCTGCACCTCGTTCCAGGCACTCTCCGAGGAGATGAAGAGAGTTTTTGACCGTGCAGTGGCGGGTAAGGAGGCGGCCAGATTACTCGCCGACAGGGAGAAGGCTCGGTGCCGGACTTTTCCATCCGGTTCCGCACCCTGGCCGCAGAGTGCGGCTGGAACGAGGAGGCGCAGTGGGATATGTTCCTGCATGGGTTGGCTGACAAGTCCAGAGAGAGATTTACGCCCTGGATTTTCCTACCACACTGAACGGATTGATTGATCTTGCTCTGCGGGCAAGATCACCCTTCGGAGGAGGTACCTTCGGAGTTGACGTTCCCAGATCCAGCGGCAGGGACGTGGCCAGTCCCGTCTTCGATCCTGAGCCCATGCAGGTGGGTCGAGGCCATGCAGGTGGGTCGGCTTTCCCGGGAGGAGAGGGATAGGCGGAGATATAGAGAAGGCAGAGCCAAAATGTCCTGACTGAAGCTGCTGGTCCCACAGCACACGCCAAGCGCAACATCGAAGATGCGCTCACGGGCCTTCTTGTGTGTGTTTGATGATGGCATACTGAAGTATATCAGGGACTGCACTGTGGCTGAGGCACATCGGCATCATGGTGAGAGCTCATGGGACCTCACAGTGGCTGAACTAAAAGCCTTCATAGCCCTGTTGTATATCTGTGGCGCACAATGTGCAAAAAACATGGAGTTAGACAGCATGTGGTCAGAAAAATGGGGCTCTCCATTTTTCAAGGAAACGGTGGCCAGAAATCGCTTCGAGAGATAATGAGATTCCTGCGGTTCGATGAAAAGGAGACCCGACGTGTGCGCCTGCAGGATGACAAGTTTGCCCTAGTGTCGGCCACTTGAAACAAGTTCTTTCAGAACATCATAGCTTGCCACAAGCCCGGTGCCGATATCACAATTGATGAGCAGCTGTTCCCCACCAAGGCCTGTTGCAAATTTATTCAATATATGGGGAATAAGCCTGATAAATTCGGCATCAAATTTTGGCTTGCTGCAGATGTCCAAACCAAATATATGCTGAACGGGGCTCCGTATCTGGGCAAGGACGAGACGTGGAGCAGAAGTCAGCTTGTAGGAGAGAGTGTGGTGCTGAGAATGGCGGATCCATTCCTTGGGAAGGGAAGAAATATCACCACAGATAACTTCTTCACGTCTCTCAAACTGGCCACCGCCTTACAGGCAAAGAAGACCAGCCTGGGGTGCGTTTCCCGAAAGCATCGTTAGCCAACTATGGTTGCAAGTTGGTCGCAATTTCCATTGAACTCTATTGGCAATGATGGAACTTGCGAACATAGTTGGCTAACGATGCTTTCGGGAAACGCACCCCTGGTTGGGTTGAGTTGCCCCCTTCTGCGAAAGAACAAGTGGAGCTGTTCAGCACAACAGTGCTGAAATGTGCTGATGCAACGCTCACCATCTACCAGGGAAAGCCATGGAAGAATATTTGTATTTTGAGCTCTGTGCATACAAGCGTGGGCATCACAGATGGGCCAAAGGCAAAGCCCGAGTCGGTGACGTACAATAATTCCAAGTACAGCATGGACGTCCTAGACCAGATGGCAAGGGCATACTCGGTGAAAGGCAGTACACGTAGATGGCCAGTGGCTGTATTTTATAAGATCCTCCACCTGGCTGGGATCAATGCCCACATCCTCTTCAAGGAGTGCACCAGCAGCAAATTACCTCGGAGAAAGTTCTTGCAGCAACTTGCAGAGCAGCTGAGAGCACAGTTAATGGAGGAAAAAAGAGCAGTATGGCAGCTGGCACAAGGTTCCAGTCAGCAGCAGAAGCAACCACCGCAGCAGAAGCAACCACCGCAGCAGACACCAAAGCGGAGGCAATGCCAGGTTCAGAGAAGCTGCATTCAAAACAAAACCTACGAAACCTGGTGCAAATGCTTCAAACCCATGTGTGGAAATTGTTCGAGGAGAAGAGAGGTCACTTGTCTTGACTGTGAAACTTGAATAGTCAAGCACTATATTGATGTAAATAATTAAAAAAAAATTGTATAGGCTAGTGTTTTTTATGTTTCTGTATTTTTCTACGCTTCCTTCTTGGTTCTTCTTTGTTTTAGATCAGTTCATTTCCCGCTTTTTCTATTAGCCGATTTTCTCTGTTATTATAAAATGTTTTATAATTAAATAAGATAAGTGTTATATAGATAGTTGTTCTTGTTCTGAGTTTATGCATATGGAAATATAGCCTATTGCGAATATGTGAATATGCGATAGTCTATGTATAGGCTACTAATGATATTATTATTGATAAATGTATAATTAAACTTGTTTAAATGTTTGGAGTTGTTTTGTTTTTAAAATATATCCGGATACAATAAATGCATTAATTCCTCAATTGGGTTTTTATCATTAAAGATATAGAGTTTGAAATCTGTGGAAATTTTGACAGCAAATTTTGATTTAGTTTAAGTCATAGTTTTTGACTAAAATGCCATTTAGTTGTAGTCATATTTTAATAATCTGAATTGTTTTAGTTTTAGTCTAGTTTTAGTCGATGAAATAAAATGAGATTTTAATCCAAAATTTTAAACCAAAGTATAATGGGTTTATTTAAATTGTAATGCATTCATTTTGAATTATTCTAAAATATCTAAACCCAAATTCTCCTAGAGAAAACATATCTTATCCTGTTAATATATATGATTTTAAAGTTTTAACATGCAATACAGATACAGATTTAACTACAAAGACTTTAAAAAAAATTCGAAAATTAAAACATTTTTCCTGAAGTTGGCCTATAAATAACACAGCCTTCTTTCCAAGTAATTAGGGCCCGAGCACTAACAGTGCGAGGACCCTATTGAAACTGTTAGGGTTATTAGGGCCCGAGCACTAACAGTGCGAGGACACTCTTGAAACTGTTAGGGTTATTTTTTTCTTATTTTTCTTTTTTATGCAAAGTAAGCGCAAAGTAAGTAATGCTCAAAAACTCACCAAATTTGGCACGCATGTCAGGACTGGTGAAAAATTTAGTATTTTGTGGGTTTCGTGGATGGGCGTGGCAAAATGGCTCGCTAGTGCCACCTAGAAAATTGGAAAAAAAATAGCCCCTCGTCCACGTTCAACCTACATTAGTGATCGACCGATATATCGGCCGGCCGATATATCGGGCCGATATTTGCGGTTTTTACGTGTATCGGAATCGGCCGATACACGGCTGCGCGTTCGCCGAT
>JAOTRC010000045.1:25282449-25293023 GCA_027497675.1 Cyprinella lutrensis
ATGCGATTAATCGCAATTAACTTTTACACAGCCCTAATATATATATATATATATAAGCTTCCAGATTTCAGGATTGAAGCTGTTGATTTAAACAATATGATGCATATACAGAAAGCAATTAAAATAAAGCAACTTTTGAATCATATTACATTCGAATGAAGCTGCAAATGTTGTTGATTTAATGAATAATGCAAAAGCATAATGCATATAAAGCATCTCATGCACTTTCAAAGATTAATGTGTTAAATCTTAAAAATACAGGATGCAAAACGCTCTTTTTTAAGAGGGATCAACATTTACCAAATCTAAAGAAGCTTATGAGAAACTGATAGATGTGTTTTGGAGCCATCGATGCCGTTAATCAGCCGTTCTTTGTACGAGTGTGTCACTGCTGGACTGAACGCTGAAGCAGGATTCAGTATTCTGCACGGAGAACTCGTTCTCATCTCAATATTCCTCTTAGCTGGGAGCTAATCCTTGTGAATCTCACACCTTAAAAACTACAAGGCACTTGGGACCCGGGATCTGTCAGGTGAGAACGCATAATCATTCCTGTGTGTGTGTGTGTGTTTCGCAGGTGCTCTGTGTGGATCGTCTTTACATCACACCTTCTCATACCATCAGTTGAGATCATTTCAGGATTTGATTTCATAATTTAGACACAGCGACTGAGCTGAGCCGACGTGAGCCGGAGTCCGAATCTAACTTTGCTTTTCATTGCATTTATAATCAACGAGTATAAACTTCCAGATTTGAAGACTGAATTCCTGATTTAAAGTCGGAATTAAACAGAAGTTGCGCTTTCTTCTCTATTGTGCCGGAAGTGGGCGGGGCTTGTTTTTGTCCAGATGGTTAGGGTTTCCTATTGGTTGATCTCATGTGAATGACAGGTTGCCCCGCCCACATCATCAGAGTTGTTATTCTGATTCAAGATTACCAAGAAAATGAATTTAAAACAATAATGATGTGCACTGCAATATTCCATTACAAAAACACGAATGATTTTGATTGCATGGTGACTTTAAGGAACAAATGTGTCTTTTCTTACACATGTGACCCTAAAATCATATTAGTATTAATGATATCACCTTTAAAGCGAATAAAATGAGCTCAAATGGAGCATTTCAAGTGTGAATAGGTTAATGGTTGACGGTGTTATTTTTTAGTCGCCTAATATAATCACAACCTGTGACTTATTAAATGTATCACAGACTCTTTAATTTAGCATGCAGCCCATGGCTGTCATCGTGGAGTTTTAATTACAATGCCGAGCTAAAGAGAGTCAGTGGATGGGTTTGATGAGGACACCCGGTGGGTTTTTCATTAAAGAGCGCTCGCGCTGAGCGTGTGACCCTTTCCGGGTAACCGCCCATTATCGCCACCCGGTCCGCGTGGTTCCGTATCGTTAAATAAAGAACGCAAAGCAGCGATTCCGTGCGTTTCTCTCTCGGTCTCTCTCTCTCTTTTATCAGATTTGAGGTACAGAAGGGTTTTAATAAGGCGGTGTCTATCCGCCCGGCTGTCTCTTCCTTCACGATCACCGGCTCCTTCACACGGAAAAATAATTGGCCGGTTTCCCTGAGCTTGGAAAGAGGTTGAGCCGGGTGGGATTTGCCTTTCCCCCGCCCCTCTCTTTTTATTACCACCGCCTGATGATAAAGACAATCAGATATTACCTTATGGTGAACTGGGGCTCAATTGTTTTTCCATCTGTTGACCTGGGTGGTGTTTTCTTTTTCCTTTTTTTCGCGTTTCGAAAATGTGTTCAGACATTGTTTAAATCGTGCATACGTTTTGATAAATGCAACCTGCGTATTTCGAGCTCAATATCTTAATTTAAAAGGACGCAATGTTTCGCTTTAAATATTTAAACGTCGCCTATAATCATAAATGCGTGTTTAATAAACAAATACGAGTATTTTATAAATAAAGACTTTGTCCAGACATTTATTTAGGAATTAAACATCAATTAAACTTTAATTAATAGATGCATCCATTTTTTATTATTTGTGAAATTAAGTTGGCTAAATAAAAATGATAAATTGCACTTATTATTTTTACTTTAACTAAAAAAATTCAAAAATAAAACGGAGTATATTTTTATTTATAGGCTGCTATTATTAAAGGCGCAGGTTTTTTAAGAACTCCTCAGGTGACGCACGCGTGCGCGCCCCACTCACTCACACTCACCTCGTGCACGCTGAAAACAATCTCCAGCAGTGTTTCGTCCGAATCATGAAGGCACTGAAATAGAGTTCACAATAGAATTACACATTAGAACACGTAGATTAGGCACTTAAATGCAACAATATTTTTTATACGGGGAATGCACGTTAAAATCTCACGGAATTTGTGATCGTTTAGTTGTGTGTGAACAGAACTTACGCTGCTGCTCGAGCTCGTTAAAATCTGAGCGCTTTTTGGACCCCGCTGCAGAAAAGAGGAGAAGAGATTGAGCCCAAACACACTGAGCCGGAGAGGGGTGGTGAACTTTAACCTCCGCGACACGAGCAACTCAAGGCATGGCGGTCCTGACTGACAGTCTGTGGTGAGTTTGCTTTCCTCATTAATCGTTTGTTAATTATTTTGGTTGCCAAGTTCAGTCGAGCTCAAGTGTATTTAGATCAACCGCTCTCAGGTCAGCCTGGAGGACTCGTTAATTGTTTTGTTTTCAGTGCATCTAAAATGGTGTCAATCCACTTCCAAGTTCCTCAGTGGGTTCAATGTCAGTCTCAAATTAACACTCATTAATTGGCTTGAAACGAATTTTGAAACGTTCTATTATAAGTATGGCTTTAGTCAACTTAGATGCATTCCACGTAAATATAAAAAAACCCAGGGGGTGTTTAGCAGGGCAAGGTTTTTAAGTTAATAAAAAAAAATCACTCTTAAAAATGTAGGTTCCAAAAAGGATGCAATATAGAAGAACAATTGGTCCAAAAGAAAATCTCTGAAGATAAAAAATATTCATTGGTGTAAAAAACATTTTAATAATCAAAAAATAGTGAATCTTTAACTACAGAAAAATGCTGGGTTGTTTCTACGTTTGGGTCAAATATGAACAAACACAACCGTTGATTTAAAATTAAGATTTGTTTTTAAACCCAACGGATTTTTTTATTTTTTAAACTATCATTCAAATTTTAAACTCAACGGTTGTCTGTTTGGTTCATATTTAACCCAAATATCGTTAAAACAACCCAACTTTTGTGCAATGGAAAGCGTTTCATTGATCCTAAAGGATTTTGAAGCCATCAATATTTATTTAAGCGTGTAGAAGCCTTAAATAATTAAAAAAAGAGAAAGTGATATGTTTTTAACAGTAGGCCTAGATAAAACGAAAGCCTCTGAGCCAATGAGAAAACGCTCAGAAGGCACGAATTGCGAAGGCTCCGCCCCCTCGAGTGAGATAGCATATATAAACTCTCTCAAACAATTCTGTCACTCACAGATTACAGTTGAAAATCCGGAGGTGTCGCTTCAGAGGTCAAACTGCGGGGCGCACGGAGCCTCGTCCTGGTGTGATCTACTTATTGATCTCGACCAGCTTTTGATTGATCCTCATCCCCCGTATCAGTGTATTGAAGAATGCAGTTAGAAAGCATCCTCCCTGGCGCATCTGTAAACTTACCCAAGACCTTCTACAACCTGTCGACGTCCTCCGAGAGCACCAACAACAGCCCGGGGTCAACGCAGATCGATTTTCAGGACATGGACCGGACAGATTCCGAGCAGAGCTCCGGTGCCAAGAAGTTCTTGAGTGGCGGGAACGCGCTGATGGATGAGGCGGACACCGAAAGCTTCACCGGGACTAAAGCAACAGCGGCAGCGCCGGACGCGCGGAAACCCTCTCCGGTAATCGCTGGAGATGACGAGCTGTCCAGCGCGCGCCGCTACAACATCGACGAACTGGGCACTGATCGTTATTTCATATCATCTTCCCAACCGAGCTCCGACGTGACCAACCCGTGCTCTCTCTTTCCATACGGGGGTCAAACCGGCTCGGTGTACAGTGGCTCGAACGGGTCCAGGTATTCGTCGTCTCTGCATTACGGCTCGGTTCTTCCACCCGCCGGGTTCTCATCCGCCGTGTGCGCCAGTCGGAGTCAGTTTGGAAGCGGCTATCAGTTCGGACAGGGTCCCGGGTGCCTGTACCCGTCCTATCCCGGACCGGGCTCCAGTTTGAGCTCAATGCCCATCCCGGGTTCGGGCTCCGCGACCAGGGCGCAGGTTTACCTGTGTAACAGACCGCTGTGGCTCAAATTTCACCGCCATCAGACGGAGATGATCATCACCAAACAGGGCAGGTAATGACGAAGTTCAAGAACTCACTTGTTTCGCTGTTTGAATCCAACCGTTAGCTAATTTAACTGTATTTTTTAAAATCCAACGGTTGGTTTTAAATTCAAATTTGAAACCTAACGGTTGGTTTTGTCCATGTGCTGAAAAAAAACGAGAAAACGCCGTTAAAATTTTGCTTTAAAATGAACATAAATTTATAATAATTTAGAGGGTGCGTGGTTTAAAATTTAATATTTTTAACAGGGAAAAAAACGTACAACATTTATAAGATGTATTTGAATAACGAATATTATTTTCTCAGGATGGTAAAACGAATCGGTCATTCTTAATTCTTTTATTAATAATCATATTTGCAGGCGAATGTTCCCATTTCTAAGTTTTAACATCACTGGACTGAACCTGACGGCGCATTATAATGTGTTTGTGGAGATTGTTCTGGCCGATCCGAACCACTGGAGATTTCAGGGCGGGAAATGGGTCACCTGCGGGAAAGCGGACAACAACATGCAAGGTGAGGGGAAAAACTGACAAGAATTTGAGCAACATGACAACCTGTTATATCTGCAGTTAAACGTGTTCGGTGATGGTTTTTTTTTTCTCCTGGAAAATATAAATACAATTGTATTCGAGTTTGGCCTTTATAATTAAATGCAACGAAAAACTAAATTAGAAATTCGTTTTTTGAGTGTGATTTTAATCGTCATTCGATGCTGGTATAAACGAATTAGTTAGATATAGAATCTTCCGTTATATAATTATGATTGTATGACGCTTGAAATTCAACGAATTAATTCAAACAATTTCAGAGCTAAAACAAACGTTATGCGTTACTTTATTTAATCTTCGATAATTTTTCACACTTTAAAATGGAATTTCGTTTGAAAATGAAAGCAGTTTCAATGCAACGAAAGAAGTTTCGCATTTAATGTGAGCGATTTGCAACATGACACTTGAGCACGCGGGGGTGAACGTGTTATTCTCCTATGTGTATTATAATCATTCAAAACAAATCGCTCTTAGTCATGATACATCTGTTTTTACATGAAGGATATTTTCAGTGCAAAAGTCCTCCTGCTTCATTTAACCCAACTAATAATTTAATAAGACAAACATGCTTGTGTTTTTCTGCAGGAAACAAGGTTTATGTTCACCCCGAATCACCAAACACTGGGGCACACTGGATGAGACAAGAAATATCATTCGGGAAACTGAAGCTAACCAACAACAAGGGTGCCAATAACAATAATACTCAGGTAAACGACATCACCCTGTTAAAGAAGTGCAATACTCAATGTTTAAGTGTTAGGTTGAGGAATTGTGGACGGAAAATTTGAAGACATGTTTTTTTGTGTGCAATGAGCGACATACCTAAACTGTGAATGCATATAGAAATATTGACAAAAAACCTTAGAATACTACTATATTTTGAATTAATTTTAGTGCATGTTGCAGAGATCCGATGCATCTTGCACATTTTAAAGATGAGTGTGTGTGTGTGGATGTTTCTACCTCACACACACACACACAGTCATCTCAAAGGTCTTCAGTGTGGGTTTGACACCTACAGCAAGCGCTGGCCATGAACTCTGCACAAACACTGTGTGTGTGTGTGTTAAAATAGATGATCGTCCTCCAGTCCCTGCATAAATACCAGCCTCGACTGCACATCGTGGAGGTGACGGAGGACGGGGTGGAGGACATGAGCAGCGAAGCCAAAACACAAACCTTCACTTTCCCTGAAAACCAGTTCATCGCCGTAACGGCTTACCAGAACACAGACGTAAGCAGAAACACAGCCACAGCTCTTTTCAGCCACTTCTGCTTTCATGCCCCTTCTCAACTCCTCGTCTTTGTGTTTAATTGCAGATCACACAGCTTAAGATCGACCACAACCCCTTCGCAAAAGGATTCCGGGACAATTATGATTCGTAAGTGCCTTTCGAACAACCCTCCCTGACTGAGAAGTGCAAAACCCATTTACGAACGAATTACGAAAGTGGACCCAAAATATAAGGGTGTTGCTTTTGTTAACGACATTTTATGAACCCCAAAATGACTCTAACCTTTCTTTTAAACAAAAATAAGTTTTGTAAGGTACATGAGTCTGGTTTCATTCTGCATGTGTTTATGCTACAGTGCAAAGTTGATCAAATTCAGCAATATTGGGAAAGCAGGACTTATGGGAACACTTCAATATCAGGTTCATTAGTTGATGCATGAACTAAATTTATCCAACAATGAGCAATTTGTTACAGTATCAAATAAAAAATTGAATTTTAGTTTGTCAGCTCTAGTCCATTAAATACAACTATTATTAAGTAATGTATTAGTAAATGTTGAAATTTAAGAAATATTATTCATGGTTCGTACTTCGTAGCCTATTATATTTTCTTATTAAATTATACAT
This sequence comes from Cyprinella lutrensis, assembly GCA_027497675.1. Taxonomy (NCBI): domain Eukaryota; kingdom Metazoa; phylum Chordata; class Actinopteri; order Cypriniformes; family Leuciscidae; genus Cyprinella; species Cyprinella lutrensis. Next base: position 25,289,159 of record JAOTRC010000045.1, read on the forward strand.
TATTCTGTAGTGAAGATCTTTCAATTTAGCAAGTTACCAAAAGAAGCTTTTAGTGAAAATTTCTTAAAATAAGAATAAAAATCCTTGGTGCACAAAACATTTTAATAATCTTAAGAACCTGCTGGGTTGTTTCAACACGTTTGGGTCAAATATGGACAAACCCAACATTTGATTTAAAATTAAGCTCCATTTTTAAACCCAAAAGTTTATTTTTAAATTCAAATTTTTAAACCCAACAGTTGGTTTTTAAATTCAAATTTTAAACCCAACAGTTGGTTTTTAAATTCAAATTTTAAACCCAGCTGTTTCCATATTTAACCCAAACATCGGTTAAAACAACTCCGCATTTTTTGTCCAGCAGAAAAGGTTTCATTTATGCTAAAGATTTTTGGAGCCATCATTATTTATTTAAGTGTGTAGGTAAAGTGGGACTTCATGCAATATGGGAACACTCCAATATAAGGTTCAATTAGTTAATGCATTAACTAAAATTAGCTAACAGTGAGAAATTCGTAAGAGTATCTATTTTAAAAACTGTTAGTTAAATAATATGAACGGATACAACTATGAAATGCTTTAAGAATTATTATTCATGCCTATTAATGTAAAGTGTTGCCATTTGAGTTCTTTAGTGAAGATCTTTACTTTAGATTTAGCAAGGTACCAAAATAGTGTTACCCAAAAAAAAAGAGGGAGAAAGAAATATGTTTTGAATAAAACTAGTAAAGCAGGACTTGATAAGGTGACACTTCAATATACTAAAATGATCTAATAGCGTGTCGCCTCTTGTTAGAGAATGCAATGCGACAAATTGCTAACAGTCTCTCTCTTTCCTCTCAGGATGTATACGGCTCCAGAGAGTGACAGACTGACGCCCTCTCCTACTGATTCTCCACGGTCGCACCAGATTGTCCCCGGCGCCCGCTATGCAATGCAGCCCTTCTTCCAAGACCAGTTTGTAAACAACCTGCCACAAAACCACCGCTTCTACGGCGGCGAGCGCGCCGTGCCGCAAACCAACGGCCTGCTCTCTCCTCAGAGCGAGGACTCGGCCTCCGGCGCGGCTTCGGCTCAGCGCTGGTTCGTGGGGCCCGTCCAACAGAGCGGGGCGTCCTCCAAACTAGACCTGTCCTACGACAGCGAGTACTCGGCGTCCAGTCTCCTGCCGTACGGCATCAAACCGCTCCCGCTGCAGAGCCCTCACGCGCTCGGCTACTACCCCGACTCCGCCTTCGCGTCGATGGCGGCCGGTTGGAGCAGCAGGAGTTCGTATCAGAGGAAGATGACCACCGGGTTGCCCTGGTCACCCCGACCGAGTCCTCCGGCCTACACCGACGACCTGTTAACCTCTAAAGACAAGCTTCAGGACGAGGGCTCCACCTCGGCCCCGACCGCCGGCATCACCGCCCCCTGGATGGAGGCCCCGCCGGTGCTGAAAGTCGTCGACTCGGGCGACTCCAGCGGGTACGCCATGGCGTGTAAGAGGAGGCGCGTTTCGCCCGGCGGCTCCAGTACGGACGCTTCACCCACTATAAAGTGTGAGGACTTGAGCTCGGAGGAGTACAACAAAGAGAGCCATAAAGCCATGGGTTATTACGCCTTCTACACAAGCCCTTAAGAACTGCTTTCCAGATCCTTTATCAATTCTCTCTTCATCTCTTATTTTGTTCGGAGTGTTCTACCATGTTGTGTTTTTAATATTTTAATCTGCGAGTGCCAAAGCTTTCGTGCCGCCCCCGGTTGTGCTTGTTTATTTGTGAAATACAAACGCTTCTTTTTTTGGAGGTTTTTTTACTTTGTATTCTTTTGTAAAGCATGCCCTTTTTAATCTTATTTTTATAAGGAGCCCATAATGTGATTTTTCTTTTGTTTTTCTTCCTTTTATTTAAGATTCCTCTGTTGTACAGTATTTGTGCACTTTAGATTGTGATGTATCTTGTACAAATGTTCTCATGGCACTGTTATGAAAGGTGAAATAAAATGTGCTTTTCATACTTTTCTTTGTCTGGGTTTCTCTGCTGGATAACGAAAATGTAGTTTAAAACTACACTTATTCATGGGCTTCATTTATATATTTAACAAAAATGAACGAAAATTAAATTCGTTAATTTACATAACGTTGTCTTGTTTTAAACGGTCAGTTTAGAACGTTTAAATTTAAATAAACAATCGGTAATTTTGCGGGAACGAGCAAAACGTTTGAAAAGCGCGGGGAAAAAACTTTTTTTTTCCTTGTTAACATAGCCTATAATTTGTATTCATACATCTAATCGTTTTACAGCCGTTTAAGAAATAACCCCAATTTGTGTAGGCTAATAAACCAAAAATCCAAGTTGATTTTTTTTTTCAATGAAGATAAGGTTTTATTTTATTTATCTTCGAGTTCTAAATAATTCGAGAACAATCTTAGTACTGAACAATTCTCCGAAAATCTGTTTTAATAAACCACAAACGCACCGTTATGTTTTAATTTGAAGGCGCGCGAGTCGTTTTTCTTTCTTTTGTCAAACAGGAGTTTGTCGCCTGTATATCAGCAGCTTTTCCCGGAGTTATTTCGGATCATACGAAACGCATTTCAGGGTGAACTTGACAGAGGAAGTCCCTGCGGTTCCTCATTTTCTGTGTTATGGCCACTATTTTCTGCGCTTTAGTTAAACGGACACAAATACATTTTCCTTTTCAGACTAAACGTGCTAAACACACTTAGAAGCGTTTCTGTATACAGTTGCCGCAATGCATTATAAACAGTCCAACATTAGCTATCATGTGCAAAAACAGAAGCCGCTTAAAAAGAAAGGATGGATCGGATGCAAGCGCCTCTAACTGTGATGAAAGTTAACTTTGCAAAAACAGCTGTGTTTATAAATGAAGATGCATTTATATAGGCTATTTAAACACCCTTCTTAAGATCTACATTTTTGACGCGTGCAATTTTCTTAATTGAGGAGGCAAGTGACTTCCTGCTATATTCTTCGGAAGAGGCTTAATGAAAGTGTGAAAATTACGCATCGAATATGAGAAGATGGTCGAGCTGATAAACTTCCGAGGATGGGCCTCAATTTTTTGGCATGTTTGGGGAGAATTGCACCGTTCTGTCTGTCAGCTCGCAATCCTTCCTCATCAGCGAATCCCTCTTGAGTTCATTTCAATGCCCCGGTATTTTTAAGTCTAATGAATTCTGTTGTCAGACTTCTTGACAGAAAGCGAAGACTCCGACTAACTCCAATTAACACCCTGTAATGATGCCGAGCTCCTGATGGCGCTGAGATCATCTGCCCCGGGCGGGTACTGATGATGGGGTAGCGGGGCTATAAATGTGCAGTTCTCCTTCAACACTCGTGTCAGCGAATCCCACACCGGATCGCCGAGATCACGCGCTCTTTTGTACTTCCTGAGTATTAACACAACGCATGACGCTTTAAATATGAAAAATAGCTGCAGTCGACACGATCAAACCCTTTCATCATAGATATAGCCTATTCATTTTAAACAACAGGCCTACCCGTCCTTGTCTTTTTGATCCACTTCAAATGTTGACTATTCTGTCTGCATTTTGTCTGTTCCTGACCTTAGCTTTGAGGTCACCTGTCCACCTTATTTTTTAAAGGGATAGTTCACTTTGAAATTAATTTTTGGTATGTTTTAGCTTACCTCAAAGACATCCAAGATGTAGGTGTCTTTGTTTTCACAGTATTTTCAATTATGAAAACAGCCACAAAGCGCCTGCGCCCTCAGATCACTTGGATGTGGCTGTGGTTACAAAAGGTAAAACGATATAAATACTGTTAGTTTTCTCACACAAACCGCTCGTTTCGTGTCTTGGGCCATCAATGTGTACTTACATTTACGAGTCATTAAATCATGT
>JAOTRC010000045.1:25361454-25372947 GCA_027497675.1 Cyprinella lutrensis
AGGGCCAGTCGCGTTTCCACTGTCACTTCCGGGGCTTGATCGGGGCTTACTCGGGGCCAACGGCCAGGATTTCTGGCACGTCAAATACCTTGGGCCAGAGGGGGCCAGCTCGGGTAAAAGGTGGAGTTTATCGGTGTTATGGAACGTTATGATTCTGAAGCAAGATGCACATTTTACGCTTTAATATCGAGCAAAAAAAAAAAAAAAAAATCACTGCTTGAAAGGGAGAATCGCCTGTACTGGTCTGTCGAAGATACAACAGCTCTTCTGAGCATTCGGGCAGAAGAAAGTCCCTCTGGCGACTTGCGAGACAATTGGGACACTAATGCAGCCACGGCCGGTGAGTTATTTACTGAATTTAAAAAATAAAGTAATTCATAATACCCGCTGAAATGGGCTGGGTTGTATGATGTTTGATCCAGAAAGGCGTGTTAGGGGTGGGGTTTAGGCCAATAGGGGAGCGCGGGGCACAACCTAACGCGGGGTTAAATGTAACACGGACCATTTACAGAGTTCGTCAGGATCAAACAGACTGTCTTTCCGCTCTTTTTCTCTCGCTGCCAGAAGACGGTCTCCCGCGAATTTGCGGAAAGTTTTGATCATATTTCGTGAAGATACTGGACAAAGAGTGTTTTGACACCATAAAAGTAACATTTTTCATCATCTATTTTTTTTTTTCGGTTTCTGAGTTGGATGTATACGCTTCCAAATCTAACTTTATATTGCCTTAATCACTGTCTTGTTTGCTCAAACACAGCACCGTTTTAAAACATGTCAGCAATTCCTAGCGACTGTTAGCTAGGGTTAAAATATGAAATACACAGCGGGGTTAGCACAGTGTTTCAACTAAGCCTCCAAGTGTACATTGATAATCAAATGAAAACGGAGTCACACAACTTTTCAGGTTTGAGTATACATTTAACTGTGTTGGACTTTCACAAACAATGTTGGAATTTAAAATGTTTAAAATGTAGTGTACTATGAATGGTAACTTGTTTATTTATTAAAAAAATATGGCATGTTTTTAATGCAATGAACCCTTTGAATATTTTATTCTAAGCTCATTTGTATTATTATTACTGTTATTATTATTAATAATAATAATTGTACATGCAGCTGCCACACACAAATCTAATTTAATTGCAATTACAATATTTATAATTTTATTTATTATTTATTGCAAAACTGTGCTGCCCTTTTCTATGTCTCTATCCATCATATTGATCCATAATAGAAGAATGATTGGATGAGGGATGGATGTATGGATATCTGTCTATACAGATGCTCAAACAATATCAAACTATGCAAATAAAATAGTCCTGAATTATGTGTGTTACACACAAGTGTTACAACTAACCCCTCTGTCTGTTACAAACCCCGCATATGGGGTAAGTTGGAACATTTGCACTTCTGTCACTTTCAGTCCAACTGTAGCTACGAAAATGGTAGGTCCTAGAAAAAAACTTTAACTGGTCATTTGTAGCAGAGATGTGTATGTTGCTTGTGTGAAAAAATATTAATCTAGCCTAAGTATTTTTTAACTAATTGAGCCAAAACCAAAAAGTGTTAGGTTGTGCCCCGCTCTCCCCTACTGTGGGGCTACTGGTAGTGGAAACGTAAGCCAAGTGCTTGAGGCCCAAGGCCACTGGCTCGGCTCGCTGTTAGCTCTGGCCCAGCCCTAGCCCGGCAGTGGAAATGCGGCTACTGAGTGTTAGTTAAAATTATTTGGATTTTATAGTTCAGATTAAATAAAAACAGCAAAAACTCTTTAAGATAAAGCAATATTACTTATGCAACTCTAGTGTTTATGATCTTGTTTCAGGAAGGATGATGTGATTGGATCGAACTTGGAGAGAAGAGAACCGGCAAAAGCCTTTTTATTCCTTTTCTACTTTAGATAATGTAAATCCATGTTATAATGTTATCCGTGTTATCCATGTCCATGTTTATTTATATTTGTATCTCTAGTGTTTATTTGAAGACACCGAAAGTTTGATTTCATTCTTTATTTTGCAAAGTCCATTGCAACAGTGACGTGTAAAAGTGAAAGTTGGCAGTGGAAACAAAGATCATCTGTTCATCTGAAGCAGCTTCACCTGTTCTTCACACAGAACCTGTTTCACTACAGATACTTCATTAAAGCTGTCATCTGTCACATCAACTTACAATACACACCTGCCAATAGGAACAATAGTTTAAAAGGAAAGATACTTAAACATGAAATAACAATACCAATCAAGAATCCAGCAAACAAACTTTTGTTATAAGAACATCCTCTAAACATTCAATGTTGGTTCTGGGAACGTGATAAATATCAAGTTTTCGTGACATTGGAAGAACATGCTTTAAAAGGTATAATGTTCCTCAAGCGTCAACAGCAACTGTCATAACACATGTACAATGTACTAACAAAAACTGAAGTTAAACATATAAGGATCAAGAGCCCAACTAAAGCAGACACTGATCACCATAATGGTGACTAAAAATTGAATTTTGTCCTTCAGTGATTCTGCTTGTTATCATCAGGTGTCTTCAATAATGCACAATCATCACTCAATCAATAACTTAAATAGCACATTAACACAGGAGTTTTTGCTGTGACATTCTTGCTTTAACACGTCACATTACAAGAACGTTTTATAAAATACATTCCGTCATCTCAGGCCTCAATGATATCCTTGAAACATTTTGCGAACGTTGATTTGATAACGTTCCTCCTATGTTATTATGGAACATTGTATAATCTTTTATCTCAACAATTTCCCAAAACATCTTCAAAATGTTCCCGTTATATCTTAGTTTACATTTAAGCCTTATAGAAGCATTATTTTAAATGAGAAAACATCCTTAAAACATTCTTTGAACATTTCTTTAAAACATTAACCAAATAGGCAATGTTAGCCAATGTTTTAAGAACGTTCCCTGCTAGCTGGGAAATAAAAGAGCTAGCGTCCGCTTTCTCATTGTTGGGTGTTGATATAGTTAGAGCATTAGTGAGAGAGAAAGTTTTAGATCGAGTTTTAGAGAAGCCATAATGGTAAATTATTGTGTTTGTGCTGGTTGCACGAATTCCAGCCTGTCAGGACATCGTGTCCATCCTTTTCCTTACAGAGCACACTGCTTGTGACTGAGTTTACAGGACTGATTGTGGTTTACAAGACAATATATGTAGCTTATAGTTTTAAGTTTGATTATACTTTAAAGTGGGTCCTAAGGACTGAAGAGTAGGTCTGGACTACAGCTGCTTTTGTGCCACTGTATGTTTTAGTACAATGTCAACTACTAGCCTATTTCAGGGAAGCATTTGGTAGACCTGTTCAAGTAGGACATGATGTACATTTTTTTTTTATTTAAAAATGTATTTTTTTTTTATTTTACCCCTAAGGACTAAAGTTTGAAGTTTGAACTATATAAATAAAATGAAATAAAATTATTGTTTAAAAATAAAATGTGGCAAGGCATATAATTTATTCTCCTCATTTATTCTAAGTGAATTAATTTATCAAATTTTCAGGGGTGAATGTCTGTCTACATTTGTAAAATTATATATTTATGGTAGAATCAAATGCTGTTTGTCTTGAGTGAAGTATAAGGTTAAGGTAGTACAGGAGAGAGACTGATTTGATTTATCTTCAGTAAAATCAAAATGTAGCCTATTTATCAGGGGAAAAAAATGTGTATGTATCGGTATCGGCCAAAATGAGTTTGAAAATATCGAATATCGGCCAAAATCCAATATCGTGCATCCCTACTGTCATTAATTACTCACCCTCATGTCATGTAGCTCCAAAACGACTTTCGTTCATCTTTGGAATACAAATGAAGATCTTATTGATGAACGTCAAGAGAATATGCTTGCTTCCATTTACCACAACTGATATTTGAGTTGATAAATATTTATATGTGAATAAAAATCACAATTTTTTTTGGATGAACCATTCCAAAGTTATCGCTAATGCAAATTATTAAGACATGAATAACAGTGTCACTTTACAAAAAAAAAAAGTTATGAAGTTATGCACAAAGTACATTCTTTTTATTTTGGATCTTAAATAACTTATTTTGTGATGAAATATATTTCTTTTCTAGAATTGCTGGAGATCAGTACACATATGGCAGTCAAATAAATAAAAGGGACGTGTTTCTCAAATTATTAGAAAAAAAGATTATTACTAGAACAAAAATCGCGTATCTTTAAAAGTAAAATGTTGCTTAATTTCTTTTTGATAAACAAATGAATAGTTTTGATGATAACCTCGTGATGAAACCATGTGAAACTGGGTAGGCTCCAACATAGATAGGACAAACGTTTTCGGGGGAAAAAAACAGATGTATAGACCATTTCAAAAGATGTAAACAACACTGGCCCAGAAGCACTTCCTGTTTCAGTTTTTAACACTACATAAAAGCTGATGCCACATGATGCCACATAGCCTTTTATTTTCTGTTTTTGATGTAAAAATATTGATCACATTATAATTGGACCTCAGAGAACATAACAGAATTATGTTTAAAAGTGGTTAATGACTTTAAGGGAGCATCTTCATTCTCTTCTCCTTTTTTCAGTTTTGAAGTCTTAAGTTTTTATTCTATTTGCCTTTAGCTAATTTGCTTAGCTTATTTGTTTATTCTCCCTTTTGAGTCAGCAAGTCAGACTGGTCTCTAACAGCAAATTTTTGTGGTTTTCTTTGCATCATCATAATGCAGTCAGTCAGGAAACCATTATTGTTCTTTGCACGACATTGATGTAAAACTTTCGTTCTTCTCTAGATTGCGATGGCAGATCTGACATAACTGAATATACAGTTGTGTTTGAACAGGTTTAGCTTTACTAATGATCAGGATTTCTGCCAGAAAATGCACCCCAAAACATAATTATTATTTAGCTGTTTATTTGATCAGATCTCAACGTAATACATTACTATTGAAGACATCTCTTGACAAAAGCTCAAAGATAAATATATAATATCTAAAGATATACAACCTAATAATATTCAATGTGTTTGCTGTTATTTTTGAGCTCACTCTTTACATGTAAAACATACAGTTATGTAAAACATAACACTTGAACTCTACACTTTGAATATTGTTTATATATGCTGAACTAATAAGCATTGCAATAAAGACAGCGGCAGAAGAAGTGATTTGATATGTAACTGAATATATGGCCAAGCACAAGATAAACCACTCAAACGTGAATAATAACCACACCATTAAAGACTGTTTTGATGTTTATAAACTGGTTAGATTGACCACATCATCTCAGTTTCTCTGAAATGGAAGTAAAACCAGGCCAACAGGAAAAGACATCTGAGCCACAGTTTGTGGCAGTTACAGCAGTGCTGATATAACTGGCAATGCGAAGCTCCAGGACAGGCCTATATTGAGTTAGATTGTAAAATAACATAGATCATTCATCTGATCTTTGGTCCATCAGAGCTCCATGTTTCGCTGCCTTCAAGCCTTTCTGCCAACCGCGATGGTAAATGATTCCTCCAGCGACGACTGTAGCCAGAAAAAACACAAACACAGCCAGTCCAACACCAGCGAACATCAACACACGCTCCGTCGGTGTCACCTCGTCTACAGACACAGAAGAGTTATGCACGTTTGTATAAAAAGTGTTTACTGGATACTATATTTGCCTAATTAGATTTAGACCAGTTAAAACATGAAAAATTAATTAGCCAAACAACATAAACCACCAACTTGTTACCTGTGATTTCAACATCTTGTTTTGACTCTGTAAAAAAAAATGTTCATATTTGATGAGTTTATCAAACACACACACACAAAAAACTCTTTTAGTTGTTATAGTTGTAGCCTATGTGAGAGGGCTTTAAGATGAGCTTTTGTCGTTTTTATGCATTTATATAATAAAAAATATTGCATAATGGCATTTCAGGCCTTCTCCACATTGAATTTTTTTTCTGTTTTGGCCTTTCATCCGGTTCCACTTCAACGCATAGAGGCGCCTCTTAGAGTTGGCTCTAGCGGAAGTAATGGTGTTGACCACAGCCTGTGGTAGGCCACGTAATACCTCTGAGTCCTATCCAGGGACCAGACATGAAGATTCCAGAGGTCTGGACGCGGGTGCCATATAGTGCCCTGTCTCTGAGAAAGCAGGTCCTTCCTCAGAGGAATGGGCCGAGGTGGGGCTGTCACAAGGAGCATGAGATCCACGAACAAAGTCTGGTTGGGCCAATACGGCGCATCGAGCAGGACCTGCTCCTCGTCGTCACAGAACGTGCTGCTCTGCCACGCCCATCTCAAGACTTGATCGTGAAGTCAGCACTGAGGCGATGTCATATGAAGCAGGCCGAGCGGCGTTACTGCAGCTGTGGCTGTCATAAGCCCCAGGAGCCTCTGAAATTTTTTCAGTGGGACCGCAGACCTGCCTCAAAAAGACTTGAGGCAGTTGAGCACTGACTGGACATGTTTCTGTGAGGCGCACAGCGTGACCGACCGAGTACAACTCCAGAATAAGAGATACTCTGCATGGGGCAGAGTTTGCTCTTGTCCCAGTTGACCTGAAGCCCCAAGCGGCTGAGTGGCTGACACAAGTCCCTGTGTTCACACAACAGATCTCGCGAGTGAGATATTATGAGCCCATCGTCGAGATAGTTAAGAATGGACCACTGTGAACATTCTCTCATGGGAAAAATGGCCGCCTCCACGACTTTCGTGACGACAAGGAGCCAAGCAGGGTAGGACCTTGTACTTATATGCTCGACCCTCGAACACAAACCAAAGAAACCAAACCTCTATGTGATGCATTTAAAAATACGTTTCTGCTTTAGCATTTTGAACGGGAGCTTGTAGGGCCCGATTCAAAACTCGCCGGTCCAGGGTTGGCCGTAACCCACCGCCTTACTTGGGTGCAATGAAGTAGAGAGGTCTTCTCGAGCGTGAGGAAAGAATTTCTAAACTCATTCACTCAGAGGACACAACCGGTTGGCTCTGAAGCAAAAAGCAAATGTGAGTGCTCGCTAAATGCAAGTCTTGCATGCCAGTGGTCATTGGCTCGTTTTAGTTTGTCCCTGAAAGGGAACAAATAATTTCACATAAAATTATACAAATTACACAGTAAATACACAAGGAAACAACATTTTAAATAAAATACAAGTTTTCTTGACAAATTGAATAAACTAGGTCAGTACATAAACAATTAGTGCAACAGAATCTATAATAAAGGTATTAAGTTGTTATCTAAAATAGCAGGGCAACGAAGTAGTAAATTATATTGGAAAAACAGTGCAAGCATGGTACCAAAGGAAAAAAGGCACTAGAGCATAGGTAAATTGAGTGTAAAATTATAAGAAGGAGGGTCAACATTTGCCCTTGGGTGGCTTCTACCTATTCCCTCTACAATGGCAGCTATTTGAAGATATGATGTGAAAACTGAAATCTTTTACCTTCCGTCTCCAGTCTGATGAGTTGCTTGAAGTGCATCTCTGGAGCGTCAGTCTTTACTCCACAGAAATAAAACCCCAAATCTGACTCTGTTACTCCAGTAATAGCTAGAGAGACTCTGGTGATATCCGTGTCTTCAGTAAGTTTCAGACGAGTTTGGTTCTGAATGTAGTAGTTGGTCAGGAGATGTTTTCTTGTTTTGTCTTTTTTAACAGAAAACAAAAGATCTAATTGTTTAGTGTTGAAGTGATACCAGGCCACTTCATTTCTGTTCCTCATGCTGCAGTTCAGAGTGATGTTTTCTCCCATCCGAACCCTCACAACAGAAGATCCTCCAGCTGACAAATCTGGAGAGACGTTTGTAATTAACACTCATTCTTTTACTGTTGATATCTATTGTATTTGAGGTTGATATGTTAATTTCATGAATGCTTGAAATAGAATATATTTACCACTGGATGTGATTTGCATAATCCAACAAGAAAATACACAGAAGAAAATGACTGTCTCCATTGTGTCAGTCGCTCGTAAAGATGACAAAGTACAGGTTTCAGCTCAATGCATATACACTAAAACCACAAAGTGTTTCCACTTCCGTCACAGAAATATAAAGCAATGAATAGTATATTATCAGATTAACTATTTATTATTACATGTCAGCATACATGATCAAAAATAGTCCAGTGATTTTATTTTTTATTTATTGTTCATAATGTTAGCTCTATAAACAGCATCAGAATCATGTTAAAGATTTATTAATCATTTTCACCACATTTCATAAAAAAGTAGGTCTAAAAATGTACTAATACAGTAGTGTTTCTTCTGTTTGACATGAGAAAAAGTGTATGACTTACACAAAACACATGTCTATATCAGTATAATGTTAATTAAGTGTTCTGGTTCAACTTCCATAACAGTGCACAAGATTCCTGTTGTTTTTTTTAACTGAAGCAGGAAGTCATTTTTTCTAAAGCAATGTATAAAACAGGAAGCTTGCGCTGCAATTTTTAACAAGTAATTTTAGATTGCAAAACCATCAGTGACAAGACGTTTAAAGCAGACAAAGTACTTAATCAAGATATTTAAATATAATTAAATGGCATACTATATAGAAAAAAAATTGTCCCTATACCCTGTGCAAAGCAAAATTAAACATGAGATAAATACAACTGAAAGGCAAACAAAAATAACTTAATCCTGATCATTTCCCAACAGTAACTGAGTAATGCATTACGTGCATCCTTTTAAAGTGATGGGTGCACATAATGCACCACAGGGGTGGTGATGGCGCAGTGGCTAAGACACATGCCTTTGGTGCGAGAGACTCGGGTTCGAATCCACTGTGAGACACCAATGTGTCCCTGAGCAAGACACTTAACCCCTAGTTGCGACCTCTGACATATATAGAAATTGTAAGACGCTTTGGATAAAAGCGTCAGCTAAATGAATACATGTAAATGTAAAGGGATTGATGTTGAGGATGGCTGATTTGCAAAGTTCCTTCAATGCAGTCACAAACAGAGCAAAACTAAAAAGACAATTGCTGAAATGAAATGCTGACATTTTCACATCTCTGATGAACAAAAACTACAATATTAGCAAATTCTGAATTAAAATATATAATTAAAAACAATACAAAAAATCTCAATTTATCAAAAGCACACACAAGGATACCAACACAAACATAAAAATATATTTAAAAAAAAGCAATAACATTCCCATGTACCTATGCATAGCCTATTATTTTATGCAAGTTTTGTTTAGTTATATTGTAAATTAAAACAAAAAAGCGATTCCATTCATTTCAACAAATTTACTGTTGATGCATCCAACATGTTTTCTCACTGACACGCCCCAACTTAAAAACTGGTGTTCGTACAAGTCGTAAATACGATCTTTCCTCTTTGACATGACTTGAACGCACCAGAAGAGAAACATAGTATGAGGGGCGCTTAATTGTAACAACGTCTAATTATTGTAGATGATGCGTATTGCACAACTCTAGCTATAGACGTATGTTGACAGAATCACCAAAAGTAACCAGAGACTTCACTAGGTGTTCTGCGCCCCCTGTAGTTTAATCACGTTCAGTTAAACTTGTCATAGGTTCCCTACCGTGGGGTCGACTTCTTCCTGCTGTGCCACCTCCAAATGACCTCTGTGACGATATTTAAGCCAATATTTAACAACAATTATTATAACACCAATCGAGAGCACAATCAAGATCCCAGCAATCATAATCCACAGATCACTCTGGTTCTCTTGAGCTGGAAGGAGGAAGGATGGAAGAGAACACAATTTTAAATATATGTTTGTAAACTCACTACTTAAAGATTTTGTAAAGCTCTTAATGTCTCTTGTTTTACTTACTAGGTGGTTCAGTGACGTTATTTTTGATATGATCTGGGTCTAGTTCCTCTTGTGAACTTGTTTCTGTTCAGGACATTGAAAGGTTAGTTTCACAGTTTAGTAATAATCTCAAATCATGATGAATAAACATCAAAGCCAAGCGTCCCATTTATAAATAATATGTGTGCTGGTCCACTGCTGTTCTCTCACCTGTGACTGTGACGGTGATCAAGACTTCATTATTAGAGTCCAGAACTCTGTATGTTCCAGTGTCAGCGTCTGTAAACTCACGAATGATCAGGTTTTCCCTGTGAATCTCCTTCCAGCCTTCACTAGTGTTTTTCTGCAGTTTATCAGCATTGACCAACAGAAATGTTAAATTCAGCGGAGCTCCTTTGTTCACATAGATCTCATCTGAGGAGAAACAAAGATATCAATCATTATGTTAATGATCAATCAATCAAGGCCATAAATAAACACATATTTAGTTTCAGGGGAACAAATGTAAATATTTATTAAAGCATATGTTGATCAGTTTTTACTTTACCAAGGATTTGAAGTTGATACGTCCTCTCCACCATCTCCGGCCGATCTCTTTGTGTTTTTTGGTGATGGACTCTCAGAATGTATTTCCCAGCGTCACTGTAGGTCAGACCCGTGATGTTGAAGCCACATGGTTCTACTTTAAATACTCGACTACTACAGTTTTCCTGATGGTGACAAACTAATAATTCTTCAGACTCTCTGAATAATTCAACCGAAATCTGATTGGCCTTAAAATCACATGACAGGATGACGTTGCCTCCCTTTTTTCCTGTCTCTTGTTTAGTGTTGTTTCCTACAAATATAGACAGTAAATATTCATTCAGTACAAAGTATCACTCTACTGAAAAATACGTGTTGTTTCTGTAATCAGTGTCATTGTAAAAATTTCTAGTAGCCAAGAATTAATTTAGCATAGGTTTTCTTTTGCTCAAGATATTTCTTCACACATTCAAGTGGATTCAACAACTGCGAACTGATGATGGAGTTTCTCCATTATTTAGCATCAGAAACGCCTGTAAAGTTGCCAGTGTCACCTTTCTGTTCAGTTTAGCTTCGTTTACATGGCCTTTTCAGTTTGTTCTCATCTGTCACAGGTTCCTTGGTTTAGATTCCCACCACTGTGGGACAGGTGAGACATGTCCCCACCACTTTTTACCAGGGTTGATTGTGTCCCCACCACTTTTGAATCATCTCGCGGCACGGGGTGTACCAATATGAATAAATAAAACATCTCCAGTTAACTAAAACATTCATTTCGTTCGTTTGTTAAATAAGAGGCGATCTGAAATGTAGTGTTGTTGAAATCAAGTGACCAAAGTGCTCGTTGCCGCTGCGATCAGTGGCGCGGATACTGTGTTCCGTAGTGGCTCGCGCACAGTCTTCACACGGACGCGCGCTTCAATCCGTTGAGGAGAGACTCTATTCGTTACAGTAAAATCACAAAACATAATGGACAAAAATTGTGTCCCTGCTTGATATACAATCACTAATGAACAGATTTTAATGAGGAAAATAAACTATACTAGGCTACTTAGTGTGGATTAGAACGCAGAACCTCTGACATGCTTGGTGAAAGTTCTGCCACAGTACCATTAGAGTACATGAAGATAACAGTCGGATCTATGTATTTATTCACGGAAAAATGCTTGCCACTAACAACATACAGTATATTAGATCTCATTAAAT
>JAOTRC010000045.1:25390332-25401698 GCA_027497675.1 Cyprinella lutrensis
TTCCACGCGATTCTAAAGACCTCTAAGTTAGTTTGTTTCCATTTACGCTCTAACTTACGGGTTTCTCTCTTGATAGCGTGCGTGATGGCAACTAGATGGCTTACATACCAGACCAGACCTGTCCACTTGTCAAGCACTTCCTTTGTCAGTTTTACTGCAGCTTCTCTTTTAACCATCTCATGAACCTGTGCAGTATATACTTTCTTCCACTCAGGCACCTTCCCAAGCTGTTTTTCGGTTCTCAGGAATGTCGATTCCACTCCGCTCCGATTGTAAGGAAGAGAAACAGGGTCTTGGATCCATGGGTACCTTGCATCCCAATGAGGTCGATCGCTATGAGAATCAGCTTGCACATAAGTAAGTCCACTTTTTATGATTTCTAGCTCCTTCTCCTCAGCCAAGTCATCTCTTTCCCTCCCGGCTGACAGGTCCCGCAGCGGCAACCTCCACACTTTGGCTCGCATGCAGCTCCTATGCTATCCCAGCTCCACCATTGAAGGAATTCCTTGCCACTTGTAAATGTGCTTCTTCCATCAATACAGGGAATTTTCTTTGAGACTTTGGAGGAAAACAGCGGCTCACTTTCTCCACAGACCCCTGTATACCTGGTCACAGCAGTTCTCATTGATCTTGCAAAATGTGTCTTTGACTCATAAGCTGTCATATGGATCTCTTCAAAAAAGTCTGGGTGTGCCCCACCTACCATTTTTCCAAGTGGGCTGTCCCAAAGGACAACAATCCTTACTCTTTGTGGTGCGAGCTTTCCTTCCCGATGACTGAGAAGTAGCTCTATTTTTTCAGGCCTCTTTAATTCTGCCAACTCAACGTCTGGAAAGAACTTTTTCAGTTGCTGTGGACTCACTCTCTTGTGCATTCTTGCAATCTCTTCTAGACCATAACAGACAAGTTGATGGGATTTCTCTTTTCCTGCTGATGTTCTTACTCGAATTCTGAGGAGATACCTTTTGGTTCTTACACAGATAGCCATCATACCCACTCCATGAACAACCAGATTGATTTCTTCTCCACTCAATCCGAGTCTGTCGGCAGCCTTGTGAGTTATATAATTTGTATCAGATGCCAGATCAATTAGAGTTCCAATTGTTTGTCCTGCATTAGTTGTCACCTCTTTGAGCATCATGATGACTGGAAGTTCCTGAAGTTCATTTTCCTTCAACAATCCTAGTTTCCCTTCGTTGGAACTTTCCCTCATAGCTCTGTTGTTAAATGCTTTCATACACTTTTCCACCATTTCAGGAGAAAGCTCAGAGAGAAATTTCTCTTGTTTCACAGTCAGTCTACCTCCTTTCTTCTCCTCCTTGATGGTGACTTTGCTTTCATGTTCAGATCTGGTTTCTCCTTTGGGACAGAAAAGATAATGATGATCTGCAGAGCCTCCTCCTTTGCATTCCTTTCTCCTGCACAGAAACACATCTCTACACTTGCTGTCATCTTCATGATAACCCAAGCACCTTCTGCATAACCCAAGTTTCCTCAGGATTACCTTCTTTTCTGTAAATTGCAGTTCCTTGAATTTATTGCAAAAGAAGATTTTACTTTTGTGCTTCTCAGATCCACACACAATGCACACACCTTCAGTTATCTTTGTTGACTTAGTGAATGCATGACTTCTCTTTGGCTTTCTGTCCAGCCTTTCCACCTTTTCCGTGATTCTTATCTGCTCAAGTCTCTCAAGGATTCCTTCCTCCTTCTTCAAAATCTCGAGAAGTTTGTCAAAGTAGTTTACTGATGTAACCTCACTATTCGAAGCAGTCACCAAAGCAAGCCAGTCCCTCTTCATGAACTCAGGAAGTTTACTTTCTATGGATTTAATTACAAGAGGATTTTTTATGACCTTCGTGTCTCCAAGGTCAGTAAGATCCACTAAAGCCTTCTCCACCGTTTGGACAAATTCGATCACTTTGCGTGGCTGGTTTCCTCTCATCACAGGAATTCTCTCTAATTCCTCCACAATTTCCATTGTAATTACATAATTGTTCCCGTATCGATTTTGAAGCACCCTGAAAATCTCTACAGCAGTGTTGTAAGAGGACAAACGAAGATCTTTCACAATCCTGGCATCTATGCTGTCTAATAATTGAATTTTCTTGACCTCCACAGATCCAGAAGGTTCTCCCTGTTGTTGAAGTTTTTCCCAGTCTTTCCTCCAACGATAGAAGTTTCTCTTATTTTCATCGAACACAGGCAAACTTGCTGGTCTGAATCTCACGATGGGGTTTCTTGGAGGCATAAAAGGCGGTGCGTGTGGCATAGTGGGGTTCGTAATCAATGCATCTTCAGCGGCCCTCCGCGCTCTAGCAAACTCACCCTTCCTTGCTTCGAGCTCATTACGATCTTCTCTTAACTTCCTCACACGTCCTTCCCAGACTTTCCTCTCGGCATCAGGGGTCCATTTCTCCCAGCTTGACAAAGCTCTTAGTGCCTCTTTAACAAGATTTTCAAGAAAGCTGAGTTGAACTTCATAGTTTTCATACTCACTGCTATCAATCGGTATGTTTGCTACTCGATCACAAGTTTTCTCCGCTGCAGTTATTGCACCAGTCACTTCGTGCAGTCCATATCTTGACCAAAGATTAATTTGAACAATTTTTTCAACTTCATTAAACTTCTCATCACACTCACTTGCGGTTTTCTTAATATCAGCTTCCTGCTGCAATGGCTCCTCATCTTTGCTCTCATCATCCTCCATATCAGCGAGAAGTCCAGATCTGTAATCATCATTTGTCTCGAATACCCTCTACGCGTTGAGTGAAAGCTTTTTGAACTCTTCCTTGAGCTCCTCTTCTAATAGCCTGTGAGCTTCTCTGTTAAGGAAATTGACTTGTCTTGTGAAACTAATTTTGGCAGCAGTCCTTTCTTTTTTAAGTTGCTCAATTGGTTTCCCCACTGCTTCTTCAGCCATTTTCAACTTATCCACTCAACACTTTAACAGCATCAACAACCTTCTGTCTTTCACCTTCTTGCTCCAATGACGCACCGTCTGAGCTTGGCTGTTCAGCACTGCCCCAAATATGAAGTCCACCGCTGTTATGCTGATCTTCAGACTGTGTTGATAAGCTGGGCTTTCAGCTGTGGTTATCAACTGTCAAGTTTCTTTTCAGATTTCACACATCAGTTCTGCATTAAACTTGAAAAAATGCTTAGTCGACTTCCGGTTATGGCGACACGCTGACGAGACGCACGAGTTGGCTCCGCTGTAATTTGTAAAGAGATTTACTAAATTTTACCCCTGCTCTCTTCAAACTTCGACCGCGATTTGTTTTTCAAGTGAATTCTGTCTAAGATGTCGCCGAAACCAGCAAAACAGAAACCGAAAAAAGCAACAGACATTGTCTCCGACTCCGAGGGCATGGACGAATCGCCGGGTACTGCTCATGGCGAAGAAAATTCACCGCCGAGTTTAGGGGTCCATGCGAAAACTTCCCACTCTGACACAAGTGACATCCTTCAGGCAATACACTCGGTTAGAGTTGATATGGCTTCTCAATTTGAAACGGTACTCCTAGCTGTACAAGATGTTAAAAACCAAGTGGCAGAATGTTTCGGAAGATTGACGCAGACGGAGGAACGAATCTCACAAACCGAAGATTCGATTTCCACACTTCAATCGAAGACTTGTGTTCTCGAAAAGAATTTAGCCGCACTTACTTGGAAAATCGATGACTTGGAGAATCGAAGCAGACGCTCCAACCTGAGAATCTTAGGTTTACCAGAAAAATCCGAGGGTAGTGACGCATGTGCGTTCCTAGAAAGCTGGCTACCTGAGGCGCTGGATATGGAGCCTCTGCGAAAACCCTTGGCCATAGAAAGGGCACACAGGATTGGCAGTACTCGAAGGTCTGATACTGACACAAATTCAACACCGAGAGTGATGATCCTGAAATTCCTGGATTACAGAGACAAGGAGCGCGTAATGCATGCGGCTAGGGTGAAGAAAGACGTGCTGTACCAAAACCATCGAGTCATGTTATTTCCAGACCTTTCAGCTGAAGTAAACAAGCAACGCAGACAATTCGACGAAGTCAAAAGAAAGTTGCGAGCTAAGGGCCTCTTGTATGGATTCATCTTTCCAGCTCGTCTTCGGGTGACTGTTAATGGCCGATCTCACGTCTTTCAAACGCCATCCGAAGTTGACAACTTTCTAACGAATCTATAATCTGGTGACATTATTTCAACGACGGTAACATGTGTATAATGGACGAGCATTCAAGTTGACATTCTGTATAAGGGGATAAGGTAAATCCAGCGGAGCTCAGATGGGAATCGACTCTTCGCAAGGGTATTTTCTTTGGTGTGTTTTTTTTTCTTTTTGGTATACCCAGTTATATGGGGGAAGTTAGAAGTAAAGTAGTGTGTGTATTTGCTGGTGGTTCTCGGCAAAACATAGTTGTGGTGTTAAAGAGTTTTTATTTGATGTTTTCATTTGTTTTAGCCTTTATTTTTATTTTGCATTGCTACACAGTACAGGTGATTTTATGTTTCAAAATGAGGAAGTTTATGGGATTATCTCAGAGTATAAAAGTTGACAGAGATTAGAGAGGTTAAATTCATTTCATGGAATTGTAGGGGGTTGCATACTCTTACCAAAATTAAACAAGTGATGACTAGGATAAAGCAGTTACAATCTAAAATAGTTTTCCTCCAGGAAACACATTTAATGTCAAATGATATATGTAGAATACGTAATAGATGGCCTGGTCAAGTGTTTTCAGCTTCATTTAGCTCCCACGCAAGAGGGGTTATTACAATGATCCATAAATCAATTCCTTTTCAAATAATTAAGACAATACAGGATCCTTCAGGTAGATATTTGATTGTACAAGGGACTTTACTATCTAAACAACTGATTCTTGTCAATATATATGGTCCTAATGATGACATCCCAAAATTTTATAGTAACCTCTTTCTGACTTTATCCAGTCTCTCTGGGTCGTATGTAATTGCTGGGGATTTCAATTGTACACTGGATCCAATTAGAGATCGCTCCTCTGGCTGTGATCAGTCTCATAGACAGACCAGAAAGACCCTTCACTATTTTATAAAGGACTTAAATCTATCAGAAATTTGGAGACAACTGCATCCAAAGGATATTCAATACTCTTGCTTCTCTAGAACACACCAGTCCTATTCCAGAATTGACTATTTTTTAGTTTCAGCAACAATTTTGTCATATATTACCGATTGCTTTTATGATACAATAGTAATCTCAGACCATGCCCCTATAATACTCTCTTATTTTGACCCTAGGCTAGTAAGTAACCCTCCAAAATGGAGACTTCACCCTAAATGGCTCCTAGATGAAAAACTTTGTGATTATGTCGCACAGCAGATAGAAATTTATTTTGATATTAATACAACGCAAACCTCGTCTTGTATCAGATGGGAAGCCTTTAAAGTTTTCATTAGAGGTATTCTTATAAGTGTCACAAGCAATAAATCCAAAAGCTACAAAAAAGAATTGACTGCACTTGATACAAAAATTAAACTTCTTGAAAAAAATCCATCACTTAAAGATGATTTAACCATTCAGCAAGAATTGTTAACTCTCAGAACTAAATATAATGAAGTATCTGCCAAAAAAGCGGCTGATAGCCTAATGTTGTTAAGGCAAAATTATTATGACCAAGGCGAAAAAGCTGGAAAACTACTAGCCTGGAGGATTAAACAAAATCAGTCTGAAAGAACAATAAATTCTATTGAAGATATTAATGGCAATATCACAAGTGACCCGGTTACAATAAATGATACTTTTAAATTTTTTTTTGAGACTTTATATACTTCTGAATATTCAAACAATGGTGCACAAACAGCCTTTCTGGATAGTTTATCCATACCTACTCTTCCTGAAGAGGCAAAAATGTCTCTGGACAAGGAGATAACAGAACAAGAAATTTTGGACGCTATTGACAGTTTAACAGCGGGTCGAGCACCGGGGCCAGATGGTCTTAATGTAGACTTTTACAAAAAATTTAAAATAAAATTGGTTCAACCAATTTTAGATATGTTTAAAGAATCTTTTGAAAACTGTGTGCTCCCAGACTCCCTAAGAAGTGCTCTCATTACATTACTTCCTAAGCCTAATAAAATAAATACTAAGTGTGAATCATACCGGCCGATTTCATTACTTAATACAGATGTTAAGATATTGAGTAAAATTTTGGCAAGGAGGTTGGAGGCACTTCTACCCGATATAATATATCGAGACCAAAATGGATTTATTAAGGGTAGGCAAGGTCTTCATAATGTTAGAACTTTGCTTAATACTTTATATCTTAGAAAGGGGGATTCGGATACGGCCATTCTATCACTGGACGCTGAAAAGGCTTTTGATAGGGTGGAATGGCCCTATCTATTTGAGGTCCTGAAAAGATTTGGGTTCGGGGATTTTTTTCGTAAATGGATTGAGCTACTTTACACGCGTCCTATGGCGGAAGTTCTCACTAATGATATAGTTTCCAGGACATTTAATATTCAAAGGGGCACTCGTCAAGGGTGCCCCCTATCACCCCTTCTTTTTGTCTTAGCAATCGAGCCACTTGCCATAGCAGTAAGGTCTCATGGTAACATACAGGGCATCAGATTAAACACCACAGTTATAAAAATTTCTTTATACGCAGACGATGTCATATTATATCTAACACAGCTGGCTCACTCCATACCTTCCCTAATAAAACTTCTTTCAAATTTTGGTAACTTCTCTGGCTATAAAGTCAATCAATCTAAATCTTGTATTCTTCTATTGAATAAGGATGATAGTCAACTATCAGCTATTGCTCATTTTAACGTAGTAGACTCTTTCACATACTTAGGAATTAAAATCACAGCTAATATAGACAATATATCTTCGGTAAATTACCAACCCCTTTTAAATGACATCTCCAAATTCATAGACAGATGGAAAACTCTACCTTTATCTTTAATTGGACGTATCAACGCAATAAAAATGACCGTATTACCAAAAATATTGTACCTCTTTCAAAATATTCCTCTGTGTCCTCCATCCTCCTTTTTTACGTTACTTCGGAAGTTATTCACTGATTTCATCTGGAATAATAAAAGAGCGCGTGTTCGTCTGTCATTGTTATATTTACCATACAATAAAGGTGGTCTCCAATTTCCTAATTTACAGTGGTATTATTGGGCAGCACAATTGCGTTCTACTTTATACTATTTTTCTTCTGAAGCCCTCCCAACATGGCTGGATATTGAATCTTCACTTATAAAGTCAAAATTACCACTTAATATTTATCTTTATTCGAGAAATATCAAAGTTCTCAGAAAAGACAAGGATATTTTATCTCATAACCCTATTCTCATTAATACAATTAAAGTCTGGTGTGATGTGCACAAGTATATAGGTCAGTCAAATACCTTATCATGTTTTACCCCAATTTGGGGTAATGAAAATTTCAAACCAGCCACATCGGACCCAGGATTTAAACTATGGTATGATAAAGGGCTGCAAAAAATTGAGGATTTTTATAAAGGAAATGACTTAATGTCCTTTGCGGAGATTGTAGCACAGTTTGATATTCCTAAAAAACATTTCTTTAAATTCCTTCAGTTTAGGAGTTATGTTTCATCTCACCAAGGTACAAAGCTTACAAAACCCACTAAGACTTCTTTTGAGATTTTATTATCAAAGCCTTCCCAATCTAAATGTTTAATATCAATGTTTTATAAACTGTTAGAATCATATTCTAAAGAATCTTCAGAATCCAAACTGGTCTTATGGAGAGAAGAGTTAAAAATAAACATATCCTTAGATATATGGGAAAATATATGTTTGAAAGCTCAATCACAAACTATTAACAGTAATCTCAAATTAATACAGTACAACTGGATTATGAGAACGTATTTCACTCCAGTTAGGTTGAATAAAATTAATCCAAATTTTCCAGACACATGCATTAAATGCTCAACTGATAAGGGCACATTGTTGCACTGCATGTGGAATTGTCCTAATGTGTTTGAGTTTTGGAAAGAGGTAATTTTACTAATCTCTCAGATGGTATCGGTTAATCTCCCAATGAGACCAGAAATTTTTATTTTGGGGATTTTGCCAGAGAATTTGGTGCATTGTAGAAGCACTTGCAGATTCATTGACATCTGTATACTTCAAGCAAAACGTTTAATAGCTATGTATTGGAAGAAAATGGAAAAGCCACCTATTGTACAGTGGATCAATAATATGTCCTTTTGTTTGTCAATGGAAAAGATTACATACATACTGAAAGGTAAATTATCTTTTTTAAGAGTATTTGGAAACTCTTTATATCCTTTATTTCAAATTCCGATTTCAATAATATAATAAATGAGGTAGAAAGATATAAAATAACTTGAATCTCAACCTATTCTCACCTTATGTTATTAATAGTGAGTCATTAGTCATCTAATCATTGACTATTTTTCCTGAAATAGACTATTTTTCCCTCCCATGTCATGATTTGTTTCTCTTGTATGCCTGATTACTTCCAACTAATGTGTAGCTATCCTATTTGACCTATGCCTGTTTTTTTTATTTTTATATACATGTATACATATTCTTTTTCTTTGTTACAATTGTTTTTTTCCCTTATTTTCTATTTTTTCTATTTCATTACTATTATTATTTTTTTATTATTATTATTATTATGTAAAAGAGATTCAACATGTTAAGGTACGTTATTGTTGTATTGCACTGACATAAGCTGTTGTATCTCAATAAACAAAGTATTACAACAAAATAAGCATATAAAAGTTGTTATACAGCAATTTGAACCAAAGTCTTTATGAATTCCTCGTAGGTCATGATGAAAGAAAACATTCAAAAACACATAAAAAGACTGATGCTGAATTTCTAATTTAAAAACAGTTTGAGTTTCAAATAAATGAAAAAATTCATCAAGCTTCATAATAAAATTTTATAATGAATAGAACCATAACATATATGTCATCCTCTGTGTAAAAGAGCTGACAAAGATGAACAGTTTAGTTTTGTTTTCTTTGTGCATGTTGTGTGTTTACCGGTGTGTGTGGTTTGATGGACTCGCATGTAAACTATAGTAGGGTAATTGAGGAGACCATTGCAAATCTAGTTTTTATGCCATCAGCACAAGAAAGGAACTAATATAGAATTTACAAAAGATTAAAAAAATAAAAATAAAATGAGATATCAAATTTACAACTAAGGTAACACAAATTTAGGCCAGTACAGTAGGGGACACAACAGATACATATCTTATATAAAAATGCATTACGATTGGGACAGACCGAGAGTGAGGTAACAGATTTTGGTAACCTCTAATTCTGCCTGGTTGGATTTGGTGACCCGGACAAAAATAAGTTCAAAGATTTGAGACTGTAAATTCTGAATGCATACATCTTCTAAATGTGCATGTTTGCATATTCATAGTAAAGGTCACAAAACTTTAGGACTTTAGGAGTGTAAACACACCTGTAGAGCGAGCGCCACACGGATAAGGTCCACCACCACCTCTTCGTTGGCCAGCTCCATGCTGATGAGGGCCAGGAGTGAGTAGAGCTTCTCAAAGTGAGGCTGCACGCTGCTCTGTTCCTTACTGCACAGGTAAATGTGTCTGTACAGATGCTGTGCATGCTAAAAACACAGATATCAACACAACATCATCAGCCCTTCGGACATACATGCAGACCCACTGACAAGGGGAGATGAGAGGTGAGATAGAGGAATGCAGTACCTTCTTCATGAAGAGGTTGTCTTGACGTGAGCACTTGTCCACTTTGAGCTTAAGCACAGAGATATCAGAGATGATACTGCATGGGGACAAAGTGACACATGACACCACAGGAAAAACTAGTAAAGCCTGCATGAAACGCTAGTTTTAATGCATATACCTGTAATGTGAAATTTTTTAGATTTGAAACTGAATATTCAATTGAAACACTGAAAAGTGCAAGTAACTATTGTATAAATTGTTTAATGGTTACATGCATTTTTTTGTATTAATTACAATTATGTGCACTGATGAACTGTGCACAATAGGACATTTATTATTAAAGTTGAAATTTCATGCTCTGTTAACCCTCAGGTGCTCTTCGATCATTTCTGACCGAAAAATGCTCTGTTTTGAATTTCTGAAAATCACAGCTTCTTCGGAATGTTACGAAACTTAGTGACTTTTATGGCATTATGTATGTGAACACACAAAAAAATTGAGGTCAAGATCTGAGCATACTAAGTGGTCTTAAAAAAAATAGTCACACTTGTGGTCTTTGGTCAAAAATGACCCCCATAGGAAATGAATGGGAAATTGTACAAAAATTGAAAAAAAAAATGTGAATTTTTGTTTTTTTGTCAATTTTTTTTTTATAAGAAATAGTTTTTGAGATTGTTTCAACTATATATTCAAATCCACCAACAACAACAAATAAAAAATGTGTTCATAAACAGCTGGAGAATTCACATGCCTCACATGCCATCTAGTGGTGACACCATGATTCTACGCTTTTTCTCTATACTGCAACCAGATGGTGCTAATTTTCTTCAAAAAATTTATTTTTTTTCTGAAGGCCTAGACTCTATATTAAACTAAAATACTGCATTAATACAATTGTCTCAAAATGCTAAATTATACCGTACAGGACATTATAAAGGACAGTATACCGTACACACATTTCCAATGCAGGGACGGAAAGCTCTCGGACTAAATCTAAGATATCTTAAATCGAGTTCTTGAGATGAACGAGACCTAACCCTTTAATAATCAGACGTTCATAAAGGAGCCCGACCGTGACGTCACTTACTTGATCTGCTTGGCGTTTCTGTAGCGTATGAATATGACGATAGGGTAAATGTTGACGACGTGCAGCCGCTCGATGGCGTGAGGAGCGATGTCCAGCAGACAGTGGCACTCCTGAGAGAAAGAGAGAGAGAGACGGTGACACCGGTGAACAATGACAATGTTTTGAGTGATAAAAATAATGAGATTTAATATAATACTATACAATAACAATACATTTATAATATTTTATATTATATTGTAGAGAGAGAGTGAAAGTATAAAAATTAATAATACTATTCATCATATTGTCTCATACATACATTTATTATATCGTGTATGTGCAAATATTTTATATAGTACATTTTTGTTTTAACAATTAAAATGCCATTGGTTTAGAACCATTCTTTGGTGTTAATCATTGATTTCATGACGAATTTCCTTTTTTTTTACGGTTTTGTTGCATTTGTGACTGTCATTTATATATATTTATTCATTTATCAGATACTTTTCATGCAATGTATTCATTTTCATTCAAGATGTCCATGTCTTTCTTTCTTCAGTCGAAAAGAAATGAAGGTTTTTGATGAAAACATTCCAGGATTT
>JAOTRC010000045.1:25458222-25469967 GCA_027497675.1 Cyprinella lutrensis
GAACAGTTTGCAGTTTGCACTGAAACTGTCTTTTGGACCTTGAACCATTTGGTTACCAGTAAAGTGCATTATATGGAAGAAAATCTTGGACGTTAGGGTTAGTTCACCCCAAAATTATGATGTTATCATTTACTCAGGAATATATGAATATTTACTCTAGGAATGATAAATGCATCAGAGTATAAAGTAATTTGCGCCGGGTGCAAGATAGAGCCCATAGTGTGTTTGTGTGGCCATATTCAGCAGGGTTTGTCCTGTTTTAGGAATTCTGATAACATTTTCACAGTGTATTTAGTGAGTGATGTGGCAATCATCACTCACTATACATAATACAATATTTCCATAATATGTACTCTGTATGTCTTTTTCACCAGGGTACTCTCTTGACTTGGTTTACTTAAACAAGCTCACATTCTTCAGTTTGAAATAAACTTTCGGCAAGATGTGACAACTCTGCCTATTTTTGTCAGCGGGGTCAAAGGTTAAATGATGGTTGTGAAACCTGGGGTAAAAACCTGTGCAGCTGCAGTAAAACACAACTGAATGTATCATAAAAACCCTACAGGCTTAGTAACAGTAAACTGGAGTTAAATAACCAACTAAAAGAACCAGACATTTACACTGATTTGGAAGAAATACTGCTTTGAAACACTCGTAAATGACATTTTTCAGGTTTATTTTTTTTTTTAACTCGGTTTGATTCATGTAATTATTACATAATGGACAGAATAAAGCATGTTTCATCCACAGTATCACGTACAGGTCGTACATCCAAGGCTTTCAAATAACAGGAGCATGTATGGATAGCATGAGAATTGAAAACCATTGAGCACAGCAACTGCTTTCACATGACTGGCTTTAATAATGAGTTGTTGTCAAAAATAGCAATGCAACTTATTCATTTCAGGGCATAATTAAAGCATCAAGACATTTACATGCATTGAAAATCAGAGGGAACTTAGTCTATGTTAGAAAGTTTATGTGAATATGAGTAACTCAAGAGCTTAAGCTTTGAGGCTTGGACGGCACTCATTGCTGTCCACAACAAGCTTCTGTGGTGTTAAAGAGTAAAAATACCACTGAACTCAAATCCCTTTCAGAATGTCTGTATCCGGCATGTGTTTGATTCAACCACAGTGGAAGGATATTCACTATAATATTTACTTGTTTTTGGGTTTCTTTCTATGTCTCTTTCTTTGCCTTTCTTGGAAGTTTTGACCACAAAACCTTAGATTAAATTGCACAGCATTCCCGACTCCTAGACTTTGACATTTCTTCATAAAAATCATGTTATGAGAATGTTTTCCGAACATTTCATTTTATAAAAATACATTATGTGAATGGTCCAGATTCAGAGCACAATGATCTGTGCGGTATAATCTTGTGCTGTATTTGTCGTGACGATGTAATTGACATTGTTTTGGTCAAAACAAATTGTTGCCCAGAGATGTTGTCTCTAATGAATGATCAGATGTGATAAAGAGAAAGACTCTGCTCAGGGTCACGCTCTGCAAACAGATTATGAACACAGACAAATAGTCTTCCAAGTACAACTATGGAAAAACTAGACTGGTCTAAAAAGGTGAGATGATGAGAGAAAGGACTGTGTTTATGGGTAGACTACAAATATATCACATTAGCATAGAGATAGCATCAACTAAAGGCCACAAAACTGTAACAGTAGCTGTTTTTTATCTATAAACACACAACACATCATGATATAATTTCTACTGTATATATTATTTAATTAATTGTATATCACATCCTCTTAGAAGTCCGCACCAAGAAAAATGTGATGGAACATTTTTTTTGTTTGCATTTCTTATCTTCTTATGTCACTAGTAATCACACTCAATGTATTTTTTTTTTCAAGACATCTCATAATTTTTTAATATCGGCCTCTACCAAATTGTTGAGATGTCACTTAATGGTAATAAATGGTACCGGAATTTATACACATACTTTGCCATACTTTTTCATTGCCCATCATAATTTATGATCAAAACCTTTTCTAATCTTGACAAAACACATATTGTCAGAAAGGTCTGAGTCTCGAGGTTCCATATGTTGTAACAGAAGTGATATTTGGACAGAAATTTATTAAATTGTTACAGCAGAATGCATACAATTAAATTCAATGGAATTTATGTCATTTTCGGTATTACGCCTTAACAAAATCTCATGAGAACTTCTATTTTTGTGATATCAACTTCAAATTTGGAACACAACTTGGTTAGATATATAGCTTTGATTTTATAGTAATTTTCTAGGAAAAATATTTTGTAAAATATATATTTTATATAAAAAAATATTTAGTAAAGTATATTTGATTTAATGTAAATTCAAAACTTCTGTAACTTTTTCATACTTTTATTTTTTATGTGCTTTTACTTCAGGAATAATCTGCTGAGTGTTTTCTTTAAAACAAGACTAAACTTAGGTCTATAGTCCAAAGCAAACTTGTTTTAATAGTGCATTGTAATGTCCATTCTCAAAAAGGGGGATGACAGTTAACCGTTATGTGGCAAATCAACCATTTGGTTGAGTTGAAAAAAATATTAAAAATATACTTCAGTTTTTTCATAGCATCACGTAACATTATTTTGTAAGTAAAGGTTCTTACAGTGTAATATGTAAAAAAAAGCTTGCAAAATTTCACCAAAAACAGTTCACGTGGATGGGGTGATTTATTTGTTTCTGACATCCATTTTAGAAGAAGTGTTGTGACAAGAGCTGTTGATTGACAAAGTGAAATCTAGTGGATTTTTTGTGGCATAATATACCTCAACCAGATGATAGAGATGGGTCTATCAGTTTGAGTTAAGTTAGGTACTCCTCTCAATAAAAAATAGTGACTCAAAAAATGTGCTCAACCGTTTGGTTGAGAAGTCAGTTAAAGGGTTGATTTACCTCTCACAGCCTGTTGTTAAAAAGATGTGTCGCCTTAGTGGCGCGAAAATTTTCACGTAATCGTGCTGCTCGTATGAGGAGGTTTGCAAGGTACCAGCTGAAGTGCAGCAAGGACTTTGCAGCTTTGATTACGGACTACAGTTCCCAAAACCATGACTTCACGCGTCCTGTTCCGTGCTCCAGCACGGTTAGCGCTCACACTGCATGCGAACCGCGCCCCAGTCCAACTGAACAGTGCTCTGGCCCACCTCTTCCAAACAGGCCAGGGGTTCGGAGCACTCACACTAGTCAAACGAACCGCGCTTTGGTGGTCAAACGAGCTCGGGCACGGTTCAAACTGGCTAGTGTGAGTACACCCTCAAAGGCAGACTAACAGGTCTTTGAGGGTCATACTTCTAGCTGATAGATAGGTGTTCAAATACTTATTTGCAGCTGTATCATACAAATAAATAGATAAAAACTAATCATATATTGTGATTTCTGGATCTTTTTTTTTTTCGATTATGTCTCTCACAGTGGACATGCACCTACGATGACAATTCCAGACCCCTCCATGATTTATAAGTGGGAGAATAGCATGGAGTTCAAATACTTATTTTCCTCACTATAAATAGTTTAATTGCTGTTAACAGTGCACAAATAGCCTGCAAACTTTAAATTTATCTTCTCACTGATTCAGCCTTAGTAAATCTCATTTGGTTTCTAGTTATACATACAAAATAAACTGTATTGCCTTACTCTGGAAAGTTGTACAAAGTCAGCCAATCAGATAAATCACACTAGATTGAGATGTTCAGATGGTCAATGAACAGACTGTGTGTGGTCCATGGCCTGTGGCTGAGGCAATTCAGTACGGCACAATCTTGACTACATCAATGATTTAAAATGCTTGAGAGGGAATTTATATTGAAATAAATTCTCTTGCAGTCTTTTTGGATTCCTTTATGCATGCATTTAATTTTCCTTTATTTTGTCATGGAATTGCAGTCTAAAAAGCCAGTAAAACAGCTTAGTTCTCACAACACACACACACACACACACACACACACCAGTGTAACTGAGTACAGTAAGTCTATCTTATCACGTTACATCTGTGCTTGTATTGAGTTTCTCTCTGGTGGGTTCAAGGTCAAAGCCTTTTGGATACAGTCCCCCACGCAAACTCAGACAAACGGAGCCCCTCTCACCTTCTGTGACAGTAATTCGACCTCTTCACCCATTGATCGTGAATATAAAAGGTGTTTGTGCCTGGCTCTATTGTCTGACTGTGAGTACCAGCAGGATTTGCATCGCTAAGGCGTAAAAGCTTTGATCATCTCTCAACCAGCCCCTCAGAACACTTTAACTACACAGCACACGTACACACGCACATCAGCCCTTTCACCTACTTTCTTTCTACATGCTAAAATACACCAATCTTTATCAAATAGCCTTGTTAAATACATTCATATTAATCAGAATAATTCTTCTGCATGTGGTTTAGCTAGAAACTTGACATGAGTGTACAAGTAGCATTTTACAATGGCTTTGAATGTAGTTCATTGGATGTCTTTGACAGTTTGA
Organism: Cyprinella lutrensis; assembly: GCA_027497675.1. NCBI lineage: Eukaryota > Metazoa > Chordata > Actinopteri > Cypriniformes > Leuciscidae > Cyprinella > Cyprinella lutrensis. Next base: position 25,462,696 of record JAOTRC010000045.1, read on the forward strand.
CAGTGACTTTTTATGCCATTTCTGGGTTTAAAAACGTAACAATGTTGTCTCTTTATCTCTCCCTAGGTTAAATTAAATGCTACTGTAAAGCATATTCATATTTACCAGAAATTGGTGAATATTAATATGCTTTATCTCTCCACAGAATTAAATGCTACTGTAAAGCATATTAATATTTACCAGAAATTGGTGCATATATACAGAAACTTTCTATCCTGGCTCTGATTCAGTTAATCATTACCCAGTTAGCCATTATCCTATATGCCCTCAGTTTGTTCTGCTCTGTCTTCGGTTTTGTCTTTTACGTTTTTTTAAAGTTGTTGTGTTGTTTAATCCGTATTTTTGATTGCAAGTTTTTGATTATACTTTATTGCGATTAACTGAAGACACAGGTGTACAAATCAATAGCTAACCATAGAAACAAACCAGAGAATAATGAGTAACCCCATGGCAACTAAACAGAATGGGAAAATATGATAAATACATGTTTTATAATAATGAATTAACAAAATTAAGCATAAATCCTATTCATGTATTTGTAATTGTTCTCTTTTCTTTCTGGTTTTCTCTGTGTAGGTATGCTATTCTTTGTGGACTCCTGACTGAATATGAATCTATTCAGAATAAAATTAAAAATGGTTACCTTTTTAAGGTGAGTGTAAGAGTTTATGAATATGTGTTTTCAGGCAGTGTTCTAGGTGTTCTTATGTTTTAATTGGATTACAAATATGTAGACATGTAGAGAAGGCTTTAAAAGCAATGGACGAAACTATGATATCAGCATAAGGTAATTTCAGTTGATTTCAGTGTTTGTATGTGTTGATAGGAGCATAACAGCAGCTTCTGTGAGAGTTAGAGTTCATAATCTTATCTGAGACAAGAGGAAATGGAACGAGGGTACCACACACACACACACACACACACACACACACACATTTCATGAGAGCAGATCAGTCTCTGGTACAAGTAGCATTTTATCTTCGCTGTCAGCTAGATTTCCAAACACCACACACCTGCAGAGCACTGGCCGGTGAGCTAGCAGAGAGAGAGAGAGAGAGAGAGAGAGAGAGAGAGAGAGAGAGAGAGAGCCACTGATCAGCCACTCTAAAGATGAGCTCCTGAAAAATTATAAAAGAATGAACCAAAGAATGAGACAGAGAGTGAGATAACGACAACAAACAAGAAACAACAACAGAAGAACAACTTGGATTTGGGTAAAGACTATTTTTTTTCCTAGAAAATACATTTTAATACAAGAAAGAGGACTTGAACCTGTGGATTAGCATCCAGCCTCTGAGTCTTCACTCTAACAGCTAACTGGAGTTTTCCCTCCAAAACCTGAAAGGCTTTCTTAAAGGAACTACAGCTGAAAAACTTCTGATAGTCAGTTACTAAACAGAGAGATTAGCTTCATCTGGCAAAATCTTAAACAAAAACTGTATATTTTGACCTATTAGAGTAAAATCTCTCATTATTACAAGCTAAAAGCTAAGTTAGCTGCAGTCTTGGCTCAGTGCCCAGCCCGATCACCATGGCAACCCTGGCGCAGACAGAGTGCACGGGGGAGGTGCTTTACCCTGAGAAGTGCAAAAGTGTACAGGCCAGAAAAAAACACAAAGAGAAAACTCTCAGAGACAACCCTGATCTTCTGTATGCGGACTACATTCAACTTAATGGGAGAAGAATCAAGAACAACCTCATCTTCTACACCACTTTGATAACTGCATGGAAATCAGCCATCTGTGAGGAATTCAAGAACATTTTTAAAGAGGGAATTGGTCGAGGTGGAAGATTAACTATATGCAAAGATGAAATGCTTGACACAGACAACCCAATACTCACCATAACCTACTATACTAAAGGCACCTTCCTTCTGCAAGGCAATGAGGCAAGCCTTAACTCTTTCGAGGAGATCTTCCCCCGGTTGAAGGCCAGAGTAGAGGAAGAGAGAGACGAACCTCATGCAAACAGCACAGACTCTGAGGAGGAAGGCCCAGCTATTCTTTCACCTGCACCATCAGACCGGCGACTGAGAGACAGTTTAGCTTTACTGGAACTGGACTTCGCTGAATTCAGAGAACACACCCAAGTCAAACTTTCAGACACATGCAACACAAACATTTACATCCAAGAGCTCAAAGATGAGCTCAGACAGCTAAAGAAAGACACCAACTCTACCATCACTGAACTCAACAGAGCTCTCAGAGAACTGCAAGGAGAAAACCAAACTCTCCGCGTACAGATGCGCAAGCTAGAGGAGGACAACGAGAGAAAAGAAGAGAGCTTCTCCAGACAGCTGCAAGAAATAAGAGAACAGTTACAGAAAAACACAGAAGACAACACACGTCACTACAGTACAGCTCCTACTACAGACTACACAGACAGTGAGCCTGCCACAAACACACAGACACCTGCAGAAACACAACCCCCTCCTGCCACCCCTCCAGAACCTGATCCAGATATTCTCATCCTCATGGACTCTAATGGGAAGTTCTTAGACCCACAGAAACTCTTCCCACATCAGAAAGTCTCTGCCAAACGATGCAGCACAACTGGCCACGCCCACCAGATCATTAGAGACTTCCAAGGACAACCCTCATGTGTCATAATCCACACTGGGACCAATGACCTCCACTCGCTGCGCAACAACACTGCGGATGCTGTAAGGAAAATGGCAGAAACCACCAGCAAAAAATTCCCAGAATCCCGGATTGTTATCTCCACACTTCTCCCACGGCACGACACACCACCACACATTATCCACAACATCAACACTGAAATTTCCCGCAGATGTTCTACACTTCCAAACGTTCACCTGGTACACCACCACCACATCGGCCTCCACCACCTCTACGATGGGCTCCACCTGCACAGAGATGCAGTACGCACTTTTGCAAGGGCCCTTAAAGATGCAGCCCTGGGCCGCACCCCAACACCACCGAGACATCTGCTACCGACTCCAGAACACTACCGGCCAATTCAACCCTACATGCCCAGACACACCCCCCCGACCCCGATGAGGAGAGACATCAGCTGGACAAGCATCCCACATCATCCACCACGTTCACACCCACCTATGGATCACTACACGCCTGTAAACCTGCAGTCACCAACTCCACGTTCACCTACCGGCCATCAAGTCCCCATTAGGAAGAAGAAACCAACCCCCTCCACACACACAGAGAAATCCCCCCAGCCAAGAGCACAGAGCTACGCCGAAGCTTTAGCCCGGCCTCCTGCTCCACCCACCACCTCCACACCTGCCGGCGAACTGAGCCAGATCAGAGAGATGCTGCAAACACTGTGCAACCAGCTCCTGAACAGATAAGCACACACACAGTGCTTTACTAAAAAAAAAAAAAAAAAAAAAAAAAATTATATATATATAATTTTGCACTAATGTAAATTATTTGCCATGTATATTTTCACAGGTAACCTACTCCAAATTATCTTCTCTCTGTCTCACCAAATAGGTTTATCTTTTAGAATACGAATGCGTTCATTTCAAATAAGTTGCTGGAATATTCAGGGTCTTCACTCTTCAACGTTTGGTTCTAAGAGTACAGACCCAGAATTTCTAAAACACATAGAAGATGTTGACATCATAATCCTCACTGAAACCTGGTGTCGAAATGATGCGCTTACCTACTGTCCCTCAGGCTACTATGAAGTGATTGTACCCTCAGTCAAAATAAGTACAGTCCACCGTGGACGAGACTCAGGAGGAATTCTAGTGTGGTACAGGGAGGATCTGGCCAAACACATCTCAACTATCTCAGTTGGAAAATTTCATTGCTGGTTAAAAATAAACCAAATTGGCATTTCTACTAGAGAAACATATCTCTGTGCCATCTACATTCCCCCAGCGGAATCCCCTTACCATGAGGAAGAATACCTCAACATCATCCACACAGAAATCAGCCATTTCCAGGCCCAGGGAAACGTGCTGCTGTGTGGAGACTTTAATGCAAGAACTGGATCTGAACCTGATGACATAGATCCAAAGGGTAATGAATATGTCTTTGGCCAAAACCCCCCAAGTATCACAAGAAAACTTCCACAGAGAAACAACCTAGACCAGACAGTAAATAAAACTGGTAGAGAACTGGTACAGCTCTGCCGAGCCTCAGGCCTGTACATACTGAACGGCCGGATCCGAGGGGACTCTTTAGGGAGGTTCACGTGTTGTTCAGGTCTTGGAGCTAGTGTAGTTGACTACGCCATCACTGACATGGACCCATCCTCCTTCAATGCATTCACTGTCAAACAGCAAACTCCGCTCTCTGACCATAACCAAACTAACATTTATATCAAAACACATCACACACCAGAACAAAACAGACTGGAAACCTGCCGAATGTATCCGGTCCAGCACAGATACAAATGGGCTCCGGACAGCGCAGACAAGTTTATCCAAGCCCTCAGTTCTGAAGAACTAAAAAATCAAATAAATACATTTATTACTAAGAAATTCGAAACAACTAAAGATGGTGTAAATTCAGCTACAAACGAAATCAATAACATATTTAATAAAGCAGCACAGAAAGGTGAATTGAAAAAGAAAGGCAAAAAATACACAAAAAATACTCCAAAAGATGAAAAATGGTTTGACTCAGACTGCAAAACATTGAGAAAACAACTTAGAAAACTATCAAATCTGAAACATAAAGAACCAAACAACACTGACTTAAGAACTGAATACTTTTCAAAACTAAAAATATATAAAGACACAATTAGAATGAAGAAGCAACACCATCTGACCAAAAGTATAGTAGAACTAGAACACTCAATAAATCAAAACCAGTTCTGGGATATGTGGAATAATCTGAGCACCGCTAAACCACAAGACCTGCCAATACAAGATGGAGAAATTTGGACATATCATTTTGAAAACTTATACAAAGAAATCCCATCGAAACAACTCAATGACAATTACAATCTGATCAAACAAAATCTACAAACTTATGAAGAGACAATTAAAAATAATCAAAATCCACTTGATTTCCCAATTACACATGAAGAATTGGCAAACAAACTCAAAGGCCTAAAAGGAAACAAATCTTGCGGTCCCGACAGCATTCTAGGTGAGATGCTGAAACACAGCACACCGGAGCTGCAGGAGGCGCTGCTCAAACTGTTCAACATCATACTCCGTTCAGGCTGTTTTCCTGACATCTGGAGCCAAGGACTTATTACCCCAATCCACAAAAGTGGAAATAAATTAGACCCTAATAATTTCAGAGGCATTTGTGTGAGCAGTAATCTGGGGAAGTTATTTAGCAGTATTTTAAACAATAGAATTGTAAGCTTCCTTAACGAACACAGTGTCCTGAGCCCGAGTCAGATTGGCTTCATTCCAAATCACAGAACTACTGACCACATTTACACCCTACACACCCTAATCAATAAACACGTAAAACAGACCAAAAACGGAAAAATATTTGCATGCTTTGTCGATTTCAAAAAAGCATTTGATTCTATTTGGCACAATGGATTATATTATAAACTTTTACAAAATGGTGTAGGGGGTAAAGTCTATGACATTATAAAATCAATGTATTCGAACAACAAATGTGCAATACGAATTGGCAACAAACATACAAAATTCTTTACCCAAAAGAGAGGAGTGCGGCAGGGCTGTAGCCTTAGTCCAACGCTGTTCAACATCTACATTAATGAACTAGCGGTGCAGTTGGAGCAGTCTACAGGCCCTGGACTCACCCTACAGGACAGGAGCATCAAGCTCTTGCTGTACGCAGACGACCTGGTGCTGCTGTCACCCACTGCACAGGGACTACAGCAGCACCTGGACCTGCTACATAACTACTGCCAGAACTGGGCCCTGGCAGTCAACCTCAAAAAGACCAACATTATGGTCTTTCAGAAGAAGCCCAGATGTCAGGAACACAGATACCAGTTCAATCTAGGCAGCACCGGCCTAGAGCACACGATGCAGTACACTTACCTCGGCCTGGTCATCACTGCATCGGGGAGTTTCAGTCTGGCAGTGAATGCTCTTAAAGATAAAGCTCGCAGAGCTCTATATGCCATTAAGAAAAAATTCCAAAACACCGAATTACCGATTCCAATCTGGTGTAAAATCTTTGATAGTGTGATCCAGCCCATTGCGCTGTATGGAAGTGAGGTGTGGGGTCCACTCAGTGATCAGAGCTACACTAGATGGGACAGACATCCAACAGAAGCCCTACACACAGAATTCTGCAAAATGATACTAAAACTACAAAGGAAAACACCTAATGCGTGTAAAATGGTAAATGAACTGCATTTATATAGCGCTTTCATAGACCTAATGGCCATCAAAGCGCTTTACATATTGCCTCACATTCACCCATTCACACACACATTCATACACCGACGGTGGTGTCAGCCATGCAAGGCGCCATCCAGCTCGTCGGGAGCAGTTGGGGTTAGGTGTCTTTCTCATGGGCAGTTGGACACCTCGACACTTGGTTAGGTGGAATCGGGGATTGACCACCAACCTTTCGGTTTATAGACAACCTACATGAACCACTGAGCCACTGCCGCCCCGGTCAGAATTAGGGCAGAATTCTGTAGGGCAGAATTAGGCCGATTCCTATTGATTATTAATATGGATAAAAGATCCCTCAAATTCTGGATGCATCTAAAATCAAGTCCCACAGAATCGCTACATTTTAAAGCATTACAGACCGAAGAACTGAACCCCGAAAAGAGTCTCCTCAATCAGCTGGTCCTGAGACTCACTAACCCAACTAACCCTACTAACACTCACCAGTCTCAGGCCAGCACTGCTCCTCACACACAAATCCGAATAAACCAAATTACCAAACACTCTAAAAATTCATATCTGGAACATTGGGATCAGGAAACCAAAACACAAAGTAAACTACAATTCTATCAAAATCTGAAATCAAATTATGAAATGGAGGAATAACTCCAGAGTGTGAGAGACACAAAGCAGAGACAGATCCTGAGCACTTGCAGGCTGAGTGAACACAGTCTAGCCATCAAGACCGGCAGACAGAAAGAGCTGGCTACCCCGAGAGCAAAGGGTGTGTGTTCAGTGTAGGACAGGAGAGATCGAGAAAGAGACACACTTCCTCCTCCACTGTCACAAATACAGCTTGATCAGAGACCTCTACTTCAATAAACTTAATAACCTAATACATAGTTCCCACATGACGTCACAACATACGGGCATTTGCCGACCCGGCGCCATTGCTGCGGGCAAAACATTAGAAGAAGCAATAGGAGTTGAACGAATTGAAATGA
>JAOTRC010000045.1:25489795-25503662 GCA_027497675.1 Cyprinella lutrensis
CAGATAATGAGTCTGTACATATTACCACCCTATCAGGTCTAACCTCTTCCACCCATTGTAATGCAATGATGACTGCCACAATTTCTGCTGTGTATACAGATAACTGGTCAGATAATCTTTTCGACATATTTATTTTGAATTCAGGAATGTGTATTCCAACTCCCACACATTCCTGTTTACTCTTTGATCCATCTGTATAAATTCTGAGATAATTATTGTAACTGTTCCTTATATACATACTTGTCTTGATTCCCACTTCCTCCATTTTCCATTCCCTTTTCTTTTCCAGGATACTAATATCTGTTTTTACATCTGGGAAAAACCATGGTGGAATATTACTAACTGGGGTAGACATGATGAAATCTAAGTCTTTTAATCCATATTCCTCCACTCTCTTTTCCATGATCCAGCCAAACCCACGCCCCTGATACTTGTTGTATTCCCAACAGCCCTGTATGATCTCCTTAGTAGGGTTCTCTTTCCCACTTCCTTTCAATCTAATCCAATAAGCAAGTGCAAGTTTTTCTCTCCTTAACTTCAGTGGTGTCTCTCCTGTTTCTATAAGTATTGCGTTAGTGGGTGTTGACTTAATAGCTCCAATGCATACACGTAATGCTCTATATTGTAATCTATCATTTTTTTTTAAAGATGTTTTTCCGGAAGCCGTTCATCCTGAAAGTAGCCTTTTGAGCATCACATGACTGATCCTGATCTAGGGGGCGGAGATCTCTGAAAAAGTTCTTTTTTAATCTTTCTTTCTTTCTAAACAACAGCGGGGAAATAAAGTCATACAAAACACTTAATTACAAAAACAGTTAAATCTAAATTCTGCATATCACAATCAATCATAGGCTACATCTTATATACATCAAGTAGCCTCTGCTTTTCATTAGCCCCTGAAAGTCTAAAACATGTCGATATTCAGAGTGAATTTCATCCGCTCTGTTCTGTTTGTTGGTTTGGTGCTGCGCTTGGATTTCTGGGAAATTGAGATAAGTTACATTTCGACGGAAGGTAAAAATAAATCATTGAGATAAAACGGAATTACAGCGGTACACAAAGTTATGTTTGTTGTTTACACACAATAGTGTATATGTATATTGTGTGTTGGCCATAAGGAAGTTCTTCACTTGGGTCCAGGACTGTCATCTGGACTGGCTTCTATGTGTGGAATGGATTTTTTTTTTTTTGGAGTGGATGAGTTATTCATTATTCGGATGTCTTACGTCATTCCTTTGGGCAACACCATAGGGGCAACACTCATGTAAACTGTTCAGATTATTATCACAGTGTCGGGGTTGTATTTCTCTGTGTCACCACTGGATGGCCATATGCTTTCCTGATGCTATCTCAGGGATAATGATCCAAATACTGTGATAAAGACAGAGAAACTGTTCATACTTCTGCAATCTAAAATTGAAAACATGATTAGTCTACAACAGATTTTGCTTTTACAATTGTGGTAACACTTTAGAATGCTGTTTCTTACTGCATAACTGATAAGAAATTACTGAAGAACTAATATGTAACTCTTTATTAACACTAGTCACTACTGTTAACTACTAAGGAAGATGTGTTAACTAATCAGTATGTAATAGAATTTGATTATTGTGTTAAGATCAGAAAGTTAATTATAGCTAATTAATTCTGTCATACCTCCTGAACTGCTATTGGTTCATAAAAAAATAACTATGAAGTAGCCTAACTAATGAACAGTCATACAGTTATTACAATAATCCATTTTATTTTAGCAGAATGAAATACAAAAATCTTGAGTAAAAGCTACAGATACCACAATAAACCATTACTCCAGTAAAATTATAATCAGGATGTTGATCTTCAAAATGAAGTTAGTAAAAGTACAAGTAATTCATTTTTTAAAGCACTGATTTTAGTTTTAGTCATTCTTCAGGCCTAATAAGAAACTCAAGAGCAGACATTTACCTATAGGATATATTGATCTGCAAATCACTTTTTATTTAATTAGCAGAACTTATCATAATGTACATTACATTAGTGGTTTTTTTACAGTAAGTTTGATTTGAGTCAGAAGTATGTCACAATTGTTCATTAATTATGAATTGGTTCCCTGTATTTTCACTGTTGAATACTGACTCTGGTTTTAAGTCATTCCTGAAGAATTATCTAATAATTATGGATTAATTACTAATAAGTTCCCTATATGTTTAGTTTTCCTCAACCGTTGCCTCAAATATATGAATTTACTCAATGGCATCTTTTTCTTTTTTAACTCTTTATTTATTCAAGTAACAACAAACATAAAAAACATAACAAAACAGAACAGCAGGGTGTTATGTTGCAAAGAATCCCTTTCACACTTGAGTCTTATAGAATATCAATTTCTTCCATCTCTTTTCAAAAAGAGCTGATTTCAGCATAACAAAGTGAGTGATTTTTTCCATTGTAAAGATTTCTTCCATTATCTCCTTCCTTTGTGACACTGTTAAAGTGTGACTCTTCAGCCAGTTCATTGTAATAGTTTTTTTGGTGGCCATCAACAAAACTTTATATAGATACCCTCTGAATGTATAACAGAATAGGAAAGTAAACCAAGATACATAGTTTGTAAGTCAGTTGGAAACGCATAGCCCAAGACAACTCTTATTCTAGTTGCTATGTTATCCTAGAAGGGACTATAACTTTGGAACAAGTCCAAAATACATGAGAATGATTGGCATTCATACTGCCACATCTCCAGCAGTACTGGAAGTAATGGCATCTTATGCTGAGGAAAAAACACACACACACACACACACACACACACACACACACACACACACACACACACACACACACACAGTACTGTATCAAATAATTATAAAACATAATTAGAGGATAGTTATTGCACTTGTGTGAGGTTTCTTACAGAACACACTCAGAAAATAGCATGAAACCGTTAGATTTCACACACACAATCAGACATCCTTTCAATTATTATTTTTTCCTGTGTGTGTGTGTGTGTGTAGATATAGTGAGTTTTTCATCAATTGTCATGCCATTTAAACGAACGGGATATTATTTTTTAATTTAAACAAACATCATGAATATGCCCTGAAACGCCCAAACACTGCACATAGGTTTCAATTAGCATTATATTTAATTTAAATATATGTCAATGGACACAGAAAATATGCATTTTTTTTTCAAAACGAACAAACAATAAATTAATAACAGAGAAAACAAGTTCTCAGTGTTCACAGACCATTTTGATAAGCTTTGGCAGAAAAAAAACAGATAAAAGCAACATATAAATGTTTACATAGAAATTTGTAAAAAATATATACACTTATATACATACTCACAAAAACACTGTTTGTCTCACACAGTTTGACAAAGATACATATTCACAATCATCAGTTCTCAAATCATTCTCAGTTCATCAGAGGACAGATTAAATAGACTCAATAATTCATAGATCATCTATCAGATATTTAAGGCTGATTTACATTAATAGGAAATGCAGATTCAGTAACAAACAGATTCCTGAGGAAAAGCTGCAGCACAAATGATCATTATATATGTATCGTAAATTACAAATGTATTCCTAAATATTGCAGAAATATGTTGATGGATTCCTCTGATGGAAATGGTTTCGTTTTAAAGGAGAAAAAGCTTTTATTGCTGGATTTGAGAGAACAACGAACAAGACCAATGAGAGTCTGAAAGTGCGTCCCGGGCAGGGTCAGCTCTCCTGAATAAAGCTCAAACGGCCACGGCTCGACTCTGGAGACTGGCTTTATAAATGACAAAGTCCCAACAGTGGTCGTGTGTTCAAAGCTCCAAGGCCTTCAGGGCAGCGACCCGAGCCTGAGAGAGAGCACTCCGGCTGGGGAGTGAGTTCAGTCTCCGCTGTGGTGGAGCTCATGGCACACCTCTCCTGGGCACGAATAAATCCCACGGTGATGTCGACTGAAGCCGAGATCTTAATACTGTCTAGATCCTGAACTGGAGAAATACAGCTCTAGATCATCATCATCATACAGTGACTGTCTTCTGATCCCTGGACTCAGTGCTTTTACCCTTCAAGTAATCTCTGTACCGACATCTGTAAATAACAATAGTAATCTGAACCAGCAGAACCAGCAGAACCACAGTCAGTCCAACCGGCAACATCCAATGATCTACAGGAGAAGGAGAAAGAGGAAAAGTAAACTTTCTACATTTTTAATTCACTGTTTCAGATCTTCTGTAATTCTCCTGTTTTACTCACATAGATGTTCAGAGTCGTCAGTTTTGTCTTCTTCAGTGTTGTTCAGATCTCTCTTCGAGTCTAGAATAGATTGTGTCCAGATTATTGAAGGTTATTGATGCAGTTTCGTATTAATGTGCAGATTACAGATAATATTTGTGCTGGTCCACTGCTGTTCTCTCACCTGTGACTGAGACGGTGATCAAGACTTCATTATTAGAGTCCAGAACTCTGTATGATCCAGTGTCAGTGTGTGTAAACTCATGAATGATCAGAGTCTGCTCACTGACGGTCAGTCCATCATCACTGCTGACCCCGTGACCTCTCCTCCACAGCTCTGTCCACTCTTCACTGGAGTTTCTCTCCACTTTATCAGCGTCGGCCAACAGGACATCCAACTTCAGATCCTCTCCTTTCTTCACGGAGATCTCATCTGAGGACACACACACACACACACACACACATTCATCATCATTATAACAGTGTCAATAATTGAAGGCCATAAACACATGATGATGTTTGATCAGTTTTGACTTTACCGTGAATATGAAGTTTATACTCCAGGATCTGTCGCTTCACTTCTCTCTGATCATTAGTGTAAAGAACATGTAAAAAGTATTTCCCAGCGTCACTGTAGCTCAGGTCGTTGATGTTGACGTCACATGATCCTTCTTTACACACTCGACCGCTGCAGTTTCTCTCCTCACACACAGGGATGTGTTTCCACTCACTGAATAAACTGATATCCACAATCTCTCTGTCCTCAGATCCACAGGATAGAGTGACGATTCCTCCCTTTATTCTTGACACAGATATAGTGGACAATCCTGCACACACACACACACACAAATATTAAATATACAGTAACTATCAATACTGAAAAATAAATGTGCCTTCTATATTCAGTAATCAATATGATCTTAAATATTCTAGTAGAGTCATTTTAGAAAACTGGATAAAAAAAATTAAAAAAGGTAAATGGACTGCATTTATATAGCACTTTCACAGACCCAATGGCCACCAAAGCGCTTTACTTTTGCCTCACATTCACCCATACATACACTCATTCACACACCAATGGCGGTGTCAGCCCTGCAAGGCAACATCCAGCTCGACGGGAGCAGAAATAAATAAATTATGAAGGCAAAAAGCAGCCAAAAATATTAGAAGAGGCTCATTACATGTTTCATATGTTGATGACAGTATGACCTAAACACAACAGAAATAGAATAGACTAGGATAACTAGTAGCTTGAACTAGTTGAACAAGAACTTAAAATATCATAAATGACACTGACCGCTATAACTGATGAAGCACAGCAGCAGAAGAAGAGGAAGAGTCATCCTGATGAGAGAACAGAAGGTGTGTTATGTCACAGAAACACACAACATTACACACTCAGTTTATATCCCTCCAAAAATATCCATCCAATATGGACTTCATTCCATCCAAAAAAATCAAAACTAGAAACTTTTCTATCTTTGTTTCTCCCATCATAGAAAGCACAATAGACATGATCGTGTGGATTCACTGAATTCATCCTCAGTGGTGAAACATACGTTTCTGTGGCTTTTACATGATCTCTGATCAGTTTTATTAATTTGTAGCTGTTGTAATTAGACATTAGTATAATTAAAACGAATAATAGTAGTTAATAGTCTATTATTGGCCTGTTCATAAGAGTCATGGAACAAACAAAAAACAAGCCCTGAACATTGATAAAAGAACACATATTACACAGACACTTGATATTTAATCTTATTAGATGATAAATTAATGGAATTTGATATTTTACTTTGTTATGTGTCTGTAAAAGGTGTTTTTCTGCAGGTTTGGTCTGTTTCACTGTTTGTCCAGCAGGAGTCACCGACTGGAGATTCAAAATGTTTTGCGAACTTTGAAAAGCTTTGTTTATCACCTCGACGCATGCGCATAATTTGATTTGGTGTGTGACATTTAAGTTATTGATTTTTTTTTTTTTTTTAACTTTTCGGGTTTTTATCACTTAAGACCTGTGTCAGCCCTCTTCATGTTCCTCCAAAACAAGTTGAATGTCTTTTTTCCACTGTGAAGAAAAATGAAAGCAAGTGTCTGAGAGCATAAAGATTGCGGATAAAGCGAGTGTGTCTAAGAACATAAAGATTTGTGGACAAAGCGAGTGTGTCTGAGAACATATAAAGATTTGTGGATAAAGCGATGTCGAGATGCAGTTCTTCTTGCATGCCGCCGCCATCTTTGTTTTTTCGCTTGACGCACTTCTCCCCCCTTTGTAAATTGTACTGAGGATTGAGGAAATGGCACGTCTCTACTCTATAAATCGTTTCTGGCGAAACTCTGAACTGTTTCTCAGATCGATACAGTAACGCGATGTTTTACAACAGAAAACAAAAAGAGCGATGGATGAGGTGAATAAAAACTTTTGTTTTATAAATGTGAAACGTATTGCCAAATACACAAGCAACATTAGAAGAAAGTTGTTTTTCATGGTAACAACCAAAGCGGAGTAATAATGCTAAAAATTTTACAATTATATCAATCACCCTACTAAAACATCAGCATATGACTATACCTATATAGGCATTGACTCTCTTCAACATTACTAGCATGTTAGTTTCCCACAAACAAGACGCAATAATTGTCATAAGAACATAAAAACTCACACGCTGGCGTTATATTTTAAAATATGAAAACTTACATGGTAAAAGTTCAGTATGGGTCTGTGTTCAGACAGGCTTCATCAAAACTCACACATTAGAGTCGAAATAAACACAGTGGAAAGAGTAGCGAAACCCTATGAGCGAAACGCGTCAACCCCATTTATGGCAAACCAATTTAACATTTAACCCTAAACAATACTAGTATCTACTTTCAACAGGGGTGGGCTGTCAGGGGCAGGGCCATCAGAGCCTTCTCTGCTGGCCCTGTCAAAATATAATATAACATAACATAATATAATATAATAATATTTAAGTAATCAATGTGGAAACGACGTCTCTTATGACATCGAAACAACGTTGATCTGGCATTGTTTTGCCCATCGAATTAACGCTGAACCAACATCAGACGTACCATTCTTCAAAACTAACTGAAAATCAACGCAATTGGTTTGCTTTCCTAACACTGAAACGACGATGATTTCAAGTTGATTTTCCGTTAGTTTTGAAGAATGGTGCGTCTGACGGGCCTTTGATCTAGAAACGTCCACTCCCAATGCAATAGAGTGCGGCGCGGGACTATTTTTGATGGCCGAGTGCGAGTTTGGGCGATATGCGCTCACTCTGTGTGTTCGGGTTGTGGGAGAACAAAACGATTCGCAGTACTCCTGCAAACTAGACATATCTATGAATAAAACATATAAAAGCCAATACATTTTTATTCATCTGTTGCAGAATAGCAACAAGAACAACTAAAACAAAATAGAAATGATTTACAGACCACAGTTTATTTGGATAACATTTGCAGCGTTGAGCGATGTAGCCAATCACAGACAAATGTGTTGATTTTTTGAAGCAGCATTCTATGCTGGCAAATCCTCTAATTATAACAAACAAAGTGTGGATATTATGAAAGATTCATTGATAACAGAGATGTGAAAGATGGCGATTAAAAGTCCATTTTTTAGGAATTATAATGGGAGCGCACATTCAGTCATGTCAAACGATGCACGCAGTAGTGGTTTGTGTGTTAATGCTTTAATAAAACAATTTATCAGGAACATTTATTCTGATGTGTATGATGGTGACACATAGACTTATTTGAAAGTATTTGGATGTAGACCTACAGAAAAAAAAGTGTAGCCTATTATTGCAGGCAGGAGCGGGACAAAATATAAATGTTGCGGGTGGGAGAAAGTAACATAGAAAGTTGTTGAAAACTTCAGTTATTATGACCCATATATTAAAAAATGGTTGGAATTAAATCGGGCTGGGGCTCATAATTAGCCACAGTTAATGTGTCTAGGCCGGGCTCGGACACGGACACAATGGGCTCGGGTACCGATCCATCTAAGTTCTAAGTTGAACATGGACTCTCCGATGTTTGGGCAAGATGATGACACACATGAGGTAGCAGCTGCAAGTTCAGCATCACTGAAGATTTAACGGTAACGCTTCCTTTTACAGTCCAGTTACCCAAGTAAATTCTATGTACTTATTTTAGTAACTATACAATTACTGGGTAATAACTAGTACTAACCCTGAACCTACCCCTGTTCCATGTACTTACCTTATCTTAGCCAGTACTTTCTAGATAAGTACACTAAGTACTGTACTGTAAAAGGAAGTGTTACAGATTAAACATTAAAAATAGCACTCATGATGTTCAGGAATGAACAGTATAGCCATTCCTCACACTACCCTGCTCTCTCTCAATGGTAATTCAAAGTGTTTAACATTCAAAAATAATATAAAGATAAATGCTAGTCACTATTTGGAATGAACACTCTTGTCTAAAAAATATAAGAACTAGTATCTAAATAATAAGCTGTACTATCTTTATAAAGGTACTTTAAAATAATGAGTAACCTACTATTATCTAATGGAATATATACTAATATTTATTTTTAAAAAGCATTAGTAGCATGAAAACACATAGTTGTATGTTTTAAGGATTAAATGATAAATTGGCTTGCCATACTAGCAGAAAGAGTAGCTTGGTTTCGCTTTCGTCTTCACAAAAAAGTCTTTTTTCAGTTTTTTGTAGGTAAGGTATTAGTTAGTGGGGTAAAACGTGTGAAGTATTTTGAATGAGATCTCTTTTATTTTGTTGGTTAAGAAAAACTTGTGTGCCAAAAGCCAGACTTTTTCCCAACAAATCTCTCCAACAAATGAGCATGTCATACATATCCGTTTACGTGAGATGTCACGTGGTGACGTCACGCAGCGGGTCACATGACTGACCTGAAACCACAACAGCGCAGCAGAAATGTCAGTTCTTCATTCCGCTTTTGTGTTCAGAGTTTAAAACATGTCGATGTTTAAAGTGAGTTTTATATGTTCTGTGCTGTTTGTTGTGTTCGGTTCCGCGCGTGGGTTTCTGGGAAATGGAGATACATTTCGACGAAAGGTGAGAATAAATCACTGAGATCAACCGAAAAGAGTGAAACTAACTTCACACCGCAACAACTAATAACCTCTAGAAAGCTGCAAACACCTACAGAAGAGACATTTCTGAGAAAGATTATTATTTTTACGTTTCTGTTTGTAATCTAGTCTTTGAACGTGGACTTTATTACAGCTGAAGCCATCTGTCAAAGTTTTATTGATAATTGTACATTTTCCTCTGTATATTTAGGCTCGTCTCTTACAAAAAGCTGGCTCTCTGGTTCCTCTTTGTATGTTTTTTAAAGGTTGGATCAGAACTAGATAGTATTTCAGTATAATAAGTTGCATGAAAATGTATTATAAAAATGAATTATGATTTATGTGTTCTGTTTCATTAGACCTTTGAAACCCATATAAACACAAGTACAACTGAGTTACTGTAGCGTGAATATAATTATACAAAATGATTAGTAATTATGGCAAATCATTCATTTGAACTGGTTCTTTTCAGAACTACAAATCATTTACAGTCACAGAGACATTTGACAATCTATAAATGACTTCAGTTTAATATAAATGTTTAATTTACAAGCGATAAACACTATTGAACTAGATCAGAGATAGAAACTGGTCTATGTGGTTTTCTTTCTTGTTATGGTGGTAGTTCAGATTCCTCCTCCAACATTTTCACTTTTCCACCACAAAATCGATATGATTTCAGATTTGCATTGCTTTTAAATTTGCCATGGTTGAAGTATTATTACTACTATATTTACTATGACAACTATAGGTTTTGCAGGAAATATTAGCATATAGAGCAAAACATTACTGATCAGTTTCATACTTCCAACTCTATCATAAAAGTCGGGTTTTGCGATTCAACAAAAATGTCCTCTATGTTAGTTAGTTTAAAAATGTATCTTGCTGATATACAGTCAAGTATAAATATATTCTACATTTCTCACATGATCAGTTTATTGGCTAATATAGTTTAGCTAATGGTGATAAACATGAGCAGAAGTCAGTTCTCAGATCAGTTGATATTTGACTGGTTTTGTCCGTCCTTCAGTTGGACTCTCACACATGAATTATGTTGAATATCTGTTCAATTTAACTACACAATTAGATAATAGTTTAGCTCAACCAGTGACCAAGCAATGCTTCATGTTGTTCAGTGTGTGTGTGTAAAAAGAGCATTAGCACTTAGCAAAACATCATCAGCTCAAAGTCAAGGAATCATTTCTGGGCCCAAATTGTTATAAATTTTAAATTTTGAATTTAAAATTTTGAATTATGAATTTGAATTTCTGGGTATAATGTGTCTCAGTTTACTTTATTTTGCTCTGCTCACTTACATAAATTAGCTATAGTGTCCAGATCACACTAGCATAGAAATATCAGAAATGATATCTGGAGTCTGGATCGGTTTTGGTTTGACTGTAAATGATCTGATTTCACAACTGAATCTGATCTGAGACGTCTCCATCTGTGGTGTGTGTGACACTGCTGTGATGAACACACTTGTCTCTGGTGTCCTCAGGTGTCTGTGGAGCTGAACCCGGGTCTGGCCCCGCCCTCGTCTCTTCCTCCGGGTGTCGCTCTGGTTCATGCGCGAGGACTGGGACTGAACGACACGCTGCACTTCCTGTTGTGCAACCGAGGCGCTCCAGCACTGCTGCTGGTCCACACCAACAGCACCGAGTCAACAGTGTGGGTCAACTGGACGGAGTTCATTAAGAGCAGTTCCTCGGGCAGCCTGAGGGTGGAGCCGGAGAGCAGTGTGACCTACAGCGCCGCTCTAGTGTTCACCAGGGTGAGGACGGTCTTCCTCTCTATCTCCAGATCATGGTCACTTCGTCTGTATTTGGAGAGGATTTGTCTTTAAAATGTCGAAAGGCGTTCTTACTTTCATTCTGGGATGAACACTGATGTGTGTGTGTGTGTGTGTGTGTCAGATCTGGGAGTACGATGATGTCAACAACACGGCAGACCCACAGACGGCAGCCGAGTCCAGTTTCTACTCTCCTTACGAGCTCCAGAACTTCATCTGGTCGGACCTGAACGCCACCGCCAACCAGTCGGATCACGTGATCACGCTGTGCGGCCGCGAGGACACCGAGAGCTTCGCCAACGGCTCCCTCTGTCTGAGAGTAAGCACCACTGCAGCACACACACACACACACACACACACACACAACACATGGACTTGCTTTGGAATGATGTGTGTTGTGAAAAGCTCTATACAAATGAACATAAATTGAATATTGAGATGATTCATGTGTAAGAAAAAATGTGGATGTTGAAGATCTCAAAGCTGAAGTGTATGAGTGTGGTAAAGCACAGCTTGGGTTCACCGGCGGCAGAACGAACCCAGAACAGAACCCGACTCGATTTCTATTCACAAGCTCTCGATGCGATTCATATTATATTCACATGCTCTCAATGCGATTCGATTTCTATTCTAAAGCTCTCAGTGTGATTCAATTTCGATTCTAAAGCTCTTGATGCGATTCGAGTTATATTCAAAACCTCTCAATGTGATTCGATTTCTATTCTAAAGCTCTCAATATGATTCGATTTTGATTCACAAGCTCTTAATGCAATTCGATTTCGATTCAAAAGCTCTCAATGTGATTTGATTTCTATTCTAAAGCTCTTGATGCGATTCGATTTCTATTCTAAAGCTCTCAATATGATTCGATTTTGATTCACAATCTCTCAATGCAATTCGATTTCGATTCAAAAGCTCTCAATATGATTTGATTTTGATTCACAAGCTCTCGATACGATTCGAGTTATATTCACATGCTCTCGATGTGATTCGATTTCTATTCTAAAGCTCCCGATACGATTCAAGTTATATTCACATGCTCTCGATGCGATTCGAGTTTTATTCAAAAGCTCTCGATACGATTCAATTTTGATTCACAAGCTCTCAATGCAATTCGATTTCGATTCACAAGCTCTCGATGCGATTTGAGTTATATTCACATGCTCTTGATGCGAATCGAGTTATATTCAAAACCTCTCAATGCGATTCGATTTCTATTCACAAGCTCTCGATGCGATTCAATTTCTATTCAAAATCTCTCAATATGATTTGATTTTGATTCACAATCTCTCAATGTGATTTGAATGCTATTCAAAAACTCAATTCGATTCGATTTTGATTCTAAATTCAATTTTGATTCTCGATTCAACTCAATGAATACAGATTTAATACAAATCCTATATTTACAAAAAAAGAACAGTGCACATAAGTTTACAACTGCTTAATTAATAAAAAGAAATTAAATTTATATTAAGCTCTTTTATTTTAGGAACACATGGGCACATTAAAGCAGAACCCAACTCTATATTTCAAATGCATACGATGAATCGACACGATTTGATGCGAGATGAAAACTGATTCTGTTTTTTAACGAGTCTGAACAGTGATGAATGATGATCAACCTTGATCACACTCAGGATCACTTTATATTATGTTGAAGATATAAACACATAAAGTCTCCCAGCATTCTCTGTAACAATGGAGGAGAACTAATACTGGCTTATGGGTGATGGATAAATAAAAATAGAAAAAAAAAATGATTCAATCTATTTTGAATCGTCCACATTTTAAAAAATGATTAATCTAAAAATTACGTGATGAACCCAAATAATGAAGAAACAATATAACTCCGCCTCTAACACACATATCCTGGAGTGTAATCTGCTGCAGTCTCTCACGTGTGTGTGTGTGTGTGTTCTCCGCTCTCCTCAGCTGTCTCTGTTCGAGTCTGCGGGCCGCGAGGGGGCGTGGCCGAGTCTCCTGCATAACTCTAACTCCTCCCAGCTGCAGGTGTGGCTGGACGGGGCGGCGCCGCGGGGGAACCGCTCTCGCTTCGCTCTGGAGTTCCAGTCGGTCGGGGACGCCGGCTTCCAGGGGCGGGTGGACGTGCGCAGCTCCATAGATGATGAATACACTCCTTCCATCTTCAAGGTACCATTATGAGCAGCAATAATGATGTGATGATAAATGATTAATAATAAACCCTGACTGATGTTGCCGTGTCTCCGCTCAGGTGTTTGATTGGCTGTCGCTGCCGCTGAACTCCAGCCGTGTGTGGGGTTTCTCGCAGTGGAAGCCCGTGGCGTACCGTAAGCCGGCGCCGCTGTTCGAGGACGCGACGCCCTGCAGGAGTTCTCCTCTGGTGTCCGTGAGCCGCGCCCCCCCGTCCGCACTGGTCCAGGCCTACTTCACACACCAGCCTCACACACACGGCCTCAACATCAGCTTCGGGGTCGATAAGGACCCGGTGTTTTACAGCGACACCAGATACATCAGCTGGTGAGAGCACAACTACATTTAATTCATCGTTCACCTTTTACATATACTGGCTGATAAGTGTTAGGAAATAATGGCATTTTTTTTAATTAAATATTAAATAAATATTAAATTTTTATTTTATTTAGTGTAATTGTTTTTGATTAAAAAATATATTTTTAATTGCTTTGAATATCGAAGATATTAAAAATATTATGCATTAAATAAATATTATTAGGCCTGGGAAACGATTAATCGCATCCAAAATAAAAGTTTGTGTTTACATAATATATGTGTGTGTAGTGTGTA
>JAOTRC010000045.1:25512934-25523073 GCA_027497675.1 Cyprinella lutrensis
TGCATGTGGGCCAGATCCGCATGCCACAAGTGCCAGATGTGGGCCAGATCTGGGCCGAAACAATGTTGCTATGTGGGAGGTTTAGCACTCGCCAGTTATTGTTCTGCCCACAGCATCGGTCACTATAGACGATGAGCTTCCGTTCCTTTGCCTGGACTAGGGGGGTGAAAGAGGTTTCTGCCCACTTTAAAAGGCAGCTTGCCACCTCGATGGAACCTCTGTGAGCGATGCCCTCATGCCAAATGCACATTGTAGGAGGATCGTCAGTGCCCATCTCCTGGATACAGAGGTTGTAGTTGGCCAGCTGTCGTTGATAGTACACGTTGGAGTGTGTCAGGTTTGGTGTGAACACTACCCCCTGCATGTCGATACAAATGACATGGCAGTCATCATTGGCTTTGGCCCACTCCGTGTCAGCCTGCAACTGTGTGTACGCTTTTTCAGCTTTCCGGTGGTGAAGCTCACTCTCGGCTGCGATCTTCAACCTTTCTCCATCTGATGTAGCAGCTGTTAATTTTGAGAACAGGGCATCACATTTAGCACAAGTGTCACTTCTTGGCTGCCCAAAACTGAGGTTCTGCTGCTTGAAGATGTCCCTATAAAGCCAGAACTTTGCAGTGGATGTTGGATTCTTTTCCTTGTACAGGCGGAACATGCGGAGCAGGTTTAAATCAGGGCTCAGGTATTCCCTCTCCACATCTCCCTTCATCCGTGAGTAGTGGTTCGGTTGGCGTGGGAAGCTCAAAATATGCTCTCTTATCCCATCTCTCACTGCAGGATGAATGCTATGAGGCCTAAAAAATAAACACAACTCATGAACAAGGGAAATATAATAAACTATGCTGGTCTGTTTTGCACAATTACATTGTTCCTGTGACAGTAAATGCATAATTCTTAACTTTCCTCTAAACTATAGGATTTTGTTTTTCACATACAGTCATTAAAGCGATATTTCAGGATTTAGCATTAAGCTTTGGATCATTAGATATCCGAATTCTTTTTAGTATTTCGAATTACCATGCTTTCCTCCCTCATATACCCCTGAGATGAGAGATTTATGTATTTTTGTCTGGAAAAAATCCTCTGATGAAGCAAAAATCGTCATTGTTTACATGCACACCTTTTGTTTCAATCAAACTGAATTTATTCCGATTTGTGAATCTAAATGTAGTGTTTGCGTGATTGCTAAATCACTTCTACTACATAAATGACCCATTTTAAATACACATTAATCTTTCCAGATCTAAAGTATCCCTAAAAAATCCACATGCTGTAAAGATAAAAAAATTAATCACACATTACATTTGCTTAGCACTTTGCCTCTGATATCAATCTCAAAGTGCAAATATTTGTTTCCTGACTGGGCAACAACAGTGAGCTGAATCCTAACCACTACGGTATGTGCACGCTGGTTTTATAAGGTGGCAAGGCACCCGACACCCTATAATGCCAGTGTACCATTAGACCAGGGAATGTTGTAAGGCAACAGATGCTGACAATGGTGCAGCTTTAAAAAAAAATATGAGGACGAGAGCATGAGGTCCTTCATGATTTTTTTTTACTCACCTGTTCTTATGTTTTCCTCTGAAGTCCTCTAATGGAGACCTGACTTTGGCTACCTGCTCTGTTCCCTCTGACTCTGACTGACTGCCTAACTTTTCTTGAATAACCTTTTCAAAGATAAGTAACTTTAAATAAATATGTTATGGACAATGTATCTAATTAATGCATAATAAAAAATTAACAAAAGTAAAACACTAAGCTATATAAAACTTGCCTGTAGGCGACTGTTGGTCAGTTGAAAGACTGACATAAATGTGAGCTTACAAACAGCAAGTCTTTGGCCTCCTTGTTGCACATGGTACTTGAAGGTGTACTTCCTCTTGGTAATCTCAGTGTCAGGCCCACGTGGTCGTCTGCGACTCACCTTGTGCTAGAAGTAAAAAGACATGAAGTAAAAATACATTTACCATAGCGTAGCAGGCTAGCCGTCATGTAGAGCTGTCAAGTTAATGTCATTAAAGGGATACTCCACCGTTTTTTCATATTAGACTGTTATTCCCTTAACTATATTAACGTGGTCCAAACGCCTCCACCAGCACTTTGACTCGGCGTAGTAATATCATCACTCATGAAAAGTCCTCTCCAGAGTTATGATATTATCCCTGGGGGATATATATGCGTCGAGTCGAATTTCTCCCAAGCACTTGCTGTGGTATTCCGCCATACAATATAGTTATGCACTTTACACACTTAGAAAAGCGCAACGTTTTATTTTGTGTCACCGTCCTAGGTCGTGTTACACTACTCGTGTAACTGTATTTAAATAGGGAAAACGTGGAGGTATCCCTTTAAGTATGTGAGTAGGCTTTGGTAAGGATAATGAATAAGCCATGTGTATGCCTTTTAGGGCACCAAAGTGCTGTGGTCTGTAATGCACTTGGTGGCCTACTTGATGCCGATCATCATTCATCCATCCTCACAAAATGTAACATTTACAGTGATCAGGCACATGTGCAGTCTTAGTGAATTTAAGGTATACAGTAATATTCAATTCACTGGTTATTTCATGGGCCAACATTATAATGCATTGCATACAGTTGACATGATATGGTCATGAATTGCTTAAGTTAGCCCACCTGCTCCAAACCAGAGAGAATGATAGCCTGCTGCCTCTCATAAGAGACAGCATAAAACTCTGTGAAGAGCTGCAGTTTTCTTTGTTCTGTTAGGCTTGAACACTGCCTGGGACACGTCTCCTTGCACACCTTGCCCTTAACAGAAACAAAATTATATTAGTGTTTTTTAGCTTTAGAACACTAGAGCTCTTAGCAGCTGTTAAGGTTACTAACTAGAACAGCTTACATGTGTAATGTGTAAATGCATTAATATTTTATTATTACATTTTTTTATTATTGATAAAAGTAACAAACAAAGCATAGCATACAATATTACAAAACAGAGTGTTACATCAATGGTAACAGGGGATTCAAAAATGATATAAAAATATTTTAAACATGTCAGTTACTATTTTTTTTTTACCGATTTCAGTGAAAACATAAAGCAATCAAATTCTAATTTTCTCAGCTTTCATTTCGATTTCATTTCATTTTAAGTCACCCATTCATGACTTGATTCGCTAAACAGTCGGAGATGTATGAACATTAGTAACGTTAGACGCCCAGTAATATGCCACCTGGCTGTGACCAGCTAAAGTTACGTTACAAAGTAACTGGCTAGCCAGCTAACAATATCTGGCTATCTAACATAAGGGACATCAAACGCAGCTAAAACGTTACGATTAATTTATCCCTGGTTATAAGGAGTAGCCTACAGCATTCATTTCGACCCATTCATGACTTGATCAGTTAAACAGAGTGAGCTATATGAACTGTAGATGACGCCCAGTAGCCTACACGCCCCTCTGTCACCGCAGGTGCTAGATACTTTGTATGCGGTTTTTTCACTCACCTCTTTCGGTGGATCTTTTCCTCGTTTTTGCTCTCCTCTCCTGTTCACGTATGGTTTCCCAGCGTCCCTCAAAGACTTCCTCGCTCTGTCCTTCCATTCATTCATGTTCGTTCTCCTTTTTTTGCCGAGGTTTTGCCTTTTAATGTCCGCAGCGGACATGAAAACAACCGGCGTCTCCATTTTTCGTTAGTGGACATAAACGGTTCTTCCGCGTGAGACTATTTTAAAATTTAAAATACAGAGTTTTGGTCGCGCGCACACACCCCCAAAGTGATTCTGTATACAAAGTGACGCACACACATTCAAATCACATGGTTATCTCAATTTTTGTTTTTTTGGACTTATACGGTTTTTCGTCGCATGAACACAACTAATGCACATTCAACTCTTCAGGGCCTCCAGAGAAGACAACGTGCTTATTACAACAGGGGCACAAAGAAACTTCTGGTGCTGCCGTCTGGTGGGACTGTTCACATGCAAACTGAGCGAGGATGGCGTCCTGCTGTTGTCATGGCGGCACATCCTGAACCACGATCCTACGACATAGTGACATCATCCAGACAGCAGTAGAGGCGTAACAGAAGACACCTCAGGATTACACCCAGCGACATGCAGATGTACACTGAACCAGACAGTCTCGAAGTTGAGTTAGACAGCACCCCGGACGTTCCTACCGGTGCTGATGAGACTGTATGTGTGCAGTCTTCTTCTTCTCCTCCTCCTCCTCCACAGATGGGTCAAATCAGAAGTGGCCGAGTTATTAGGCCACCTGTAAGGTTCAGAGAATATTTGTTGAGCAAATGAGTGCATACAATGTTTGGATAATGTTGTAAACGATAAAAAGAGAGAGAGAGAGATGTAATGTTAAATTTGCAGTGGTGGGTTCAGTTTAAAGTTAATGTACTCCTGATTGATGCACATTGGAATAATATTTCAGCTAAGCTACACTTTACATCTTCCCTGCTAAAGATAAACTTTTGTTTTTTTTATTATAAGAAAGGAGGATGTAGTATATAGTGTAGCGCACTTATACTAATGTTAAATAGTGCCCGCTTAGAGGTGGAGGGAGTAAAATGTGCGTAGTGTGTTATGGGTTGTTGTCGGCTGTTGCCGGTCTGCAGACATTAAAGAAGTAAACATTCAACTTGTTGTCGTCCTTCCTCTCACCACGAAGTGCGTTATAAAAACATAACCAATGCAGGAATACTACAATTTATAGCTTTTTACTTCAGGCGATGTTTATTTAGGCTTCAAAATTACTAGAAGTTGTGTTTATGAAGACTATTTTGATGAACAGGTGTAAATATAAAATTATTGTTGGTCGCAACCACAAACCTTTCATTTTTAGAGCATTTAAAGCAGTGAAATATCTCGGTTACGTATCTAACCCTCGTTCCCTGAGTAGGGAATGGAGACGTTACGTTGGATGATGTAGAATGGGGGTTTCGCTTAGAAGCCTATCATCTTCGAGTATTAAAAAATTTTGTGCGCCAGTACATCCGTGCCGAGCATGCCCTCGGATAGGGAATAATACAGTGCGCAGTGGGATGAGTCGTGGGAGGTAAACAGGTCTACCTGTTCGTCGACAAACTGATCCCAAATCAGCTGGATCGACTTTGGATGTTGTCGCCATTCACCGGAGATAGGCCGAATCCGTGACAGCTCGTCGGCAGCAAAATTCCGGTCTCCTGGAATGTAAATCGCAGAAAGAGACCTCAGGTGCTTTTGACTCCACAAGAGGAGTTGGCGAGCGAGTTGCGACATACGGCGGAAGCATAGACCACCTTGACGATTTATGGACGCTACTGTCGCAGTATTGTCTGAACAGACTAGTACGTGTTGAGCAACGTCCGAAAACAGTGCAGGGCAAGGCGTACTGCCAGCAACTCAAGGCAATTGACATGCAGAAGGCGCTGGGGTCCTGTCCAGGAGTCCACGGCAGACAATCCTGTCCAGGAGCCCCGTGCAGTCGAGGCATCTGTGGAGACAACAATATGTCTGGAAACTCATTCTAGGGGAACTCCGGCCCATATAAAACTGAGGTTCCTCCACGGGGTGAAGGTCTGATGGCAGGTCGGAGTCACAGGGACTTGGACTGTGCCGCGATGCCATGCCCACCACGGGACTCGATCTCGAAGCCACAGTTGAAGCAGTCTCATATGAAGCAATCCGTGCGGCGTTGCTGTGGCTGAAAATGCCATATGCCCCAGGAGCCTCTGAAATAATTTCAGTGGAACCACACTCTTGCCTTTGTGAGTGTGTGCTCGCTCATAAGCTGCGCGCACATGGCGACCGAGTCTATCTCCATACTGAGAAAAGAGATCCTCTGCACAGGGCAAAGTTTCCTCTTCTCCCAGTTGACCTGAAGGCCCAGATGGGCTAGGTGCCGGAGCAGAAGTCTCTGTGTTCGCAAACCTGATCTCGAGAGTATGCTAATATTAGCCAGTCGTCGAGATAATTCAAGATGCAAACCCCGTGTTCGTGTAGGGGAACAAGGGCTGCCTCGACAATCTTTGTGAAAACGTGAGGAGACAGAGCCAACCCGAATGGCAGAACCACATACTGGAATGCCTGCCCCTTGAAAGCAAACCGAAGAAACGGTCTGTGTCGAGGTAAAATGGAGACATGAAAGTAGGCATCCTTCAGGTCTATCACTGCAAATCAATCCTGGGGCCGAACACATTCGAAAATATGTTTGGCCATGAGCATCTTGAACGGCAGCCTGTGAAGGGAGTGGTTCAAAATGTGCAGGTCCAGGATCAGCCGTAACCCACCGGTTTTCTTGGGGACAATGAAGTAGGGGCTGTAAAATCCGAACTTTATCTCGGCCAGAGGGACAGTTTTGATTGCACCCTTCGCCAGCAGGGTGTCAACCTCCGCTCTCATGATGGGGGCATTGCCACCGACCATAGTAAAGCGTACTTCCCTGAAGCGGGGAGGAGACTGTGCGAACTGAGTCGCATAGAGGGGGATTGTTATCAGAGGGGGACAAGAGTGGCGAGGCCCGGAGGCGGCACGCACTGCGCTCCGAGAACTCTGTGACAGAAGTGGACAAGAGCGGCGAGGCCCGGGTGTGTTGTGCGTCGTCCGGCTCTGTGTGCGCAGTGATGAACATGTCAGTTCTTTCTATGACCACAATAGGGTGCTACCCACTTGTAGGTGAGCAGCGCTCCCCTGGCCCTCCGGGGGAAGGAGGGGGCCTGCTACCACCTCCTGAGAAAAAACTGATGCCATCACTGAGCAGCCAGTCTTAGGAGCGCCGATTAGCCTGGCGTTTAGCGGGGCTGGAGAGAGCTGTGATGCCTTCCTGCAGCTTCCTCCACGATGCGCCCCGTGTGAAGGCTGCTGCTGGGGCCGTGCAGGAGGGGCGGGAGCTGCAGGAGGGCGCCCTTGGCAGCAAGCAGGCTAAGGCATCTGTGCCGTCTCTGCTTCTGGGCGGTTGAGAACTGTAGACTTGGAATTAAAGCCTCTTGTGTTTCCCCGTTATTATTCAATTTACGGGACCGGACACCAGTTATCTTGCCAAGAAAGTTTTATTATATATATGTATATATGTCAGGAGAGAAACTTCAAAATGTGGTGTTCATGCCAGGTCTATGCATTTCTCCATGTTTCTCTACCCTCTCACCCGGTTATGCCTACATGTTTCTCTACCCTCTCACCCGGTCATGCCTGCATGTTTCTCTACCCTCTCACCTGGTCATGCCTAATGTTTCTCTGAGGGCGGTACAATGTCCTTATGCTTTTATACATTACACAGTCTCACAGCTTCCTTATAAGGTAACAAACATGTTTCTCTGAGCTTCTCAACTTAGAATGTATATGTCATACGTACGCGACTATCCTTGTTGTTTACATCTGTGATACACTTGCATCAGTGGAAACATTTATGCTGAGTGAACATGTTACATTGCACACATACCTCTCTAAGCATATAGCTTTCCCCTGACATTATCTCCTCTCATGCATTCAAACTCATGTTTTTGAAACTCCATAAGATAATGGATTGATTATGAAAACTAATAAATAATAATAATACAGATATACAGATATAATACATAATATTTAATAATAAAATAATATTAAAAGATTAAATTTTAGTCTTCAAGAACTGCTGGGCGAAGTCCTCAACCGCACCGCCGAAGTGGCCAGCCAGGGATATGGGGGCGTCAAGCAGACAAGTCCGCTTGGCATCCTGCTGACCACACAAGTGGATATCACCTGGCCCAGGGAGCGTGTGGCCACTTTCGTCACTCAGAGAGTGATGTCAGTGGCGGCACGCAGCTCATCAAAGAGCCCTGGGTCAATCCTACCCTCATGCATATCCCTGAGCAGCTGGACCTGGTAAACCTGCAAGCTTCTCATGGCATGCAATTTGGCAGCCACCTGTCCTTCAGCTCTGTGAGACTTCGCCACCAGGGTAGACAAAAATCTACAGGCCTTGGATGAGTGCTTAGGATTACCACGAGAAGAACAGCAAAAAGATCTCCTTGAGAAGTAACAGCACCTCCTTGGCCTATTCCTCTGAGGAAGGACCTCCTCTCGCAGAGACGGGGCACCCTGTGGCACCCTCGTCCCGATCTGTGGAGGCTACACGTGTGGCTCCTGGATGGCAGGTTTGAGTACCCTGCCACCTGCGGTGGCAGCTACCATCACTTCCGCTAGAGCAGAGGTCTCAAACTCGTGGCCCGCGGGCCGCAATGATATTTTGTGGCCCCCTACTTGATATTAAAGTTTAATATTAGTGCGGCCCGCCGTTGCGTTTGCTGCGTTTTTTTATTATTATTATCCCTTATGGGCTACCATATATAGTCTCGTGACAGCTTACGGTGGGTTTGTTGTCAATAGTTGTCATAGACAACCACGAAGTACAAATATATGAGCGCGCTGGGCGCTTGATGCGCGCATACATTTGAAACATACTTGACCGTGCAAAATATGTGAGCACGATATGTGAACAGGTCCAAGGCGAGCTACCACCTCCGAATCAGGCCACAGCTACTGATAGCTTGCGAGCGACGTGTTGGATACCCCTGCTCTAAAACAATGTGAGAATAATCATTTTGAGCTTGTAATATGTGTTGTGTCTGAATGCCTTCAGTGAACAATAAAGAACTCGTTCATATTTTAGGCGAACATGAACTGAACGTAGCCTACTGTATTACTGCGTGGTTGTGAACCGAGGAGCGAGGAGGCGTCGTAAGGGATGAGGATGGGAAAATCTTACATGTCTGTGCAAACTTTGCCCGTCGATAAAATGATTGTTATCTGTGGTTGTATATGGGCTGTGGCAATAATAATAGCCTAATAATAAAAAAGAAGCTCGCAGCAACATATGGAAAAAAAGAACCATGAACTAGTTAATTTTTGAAATATGAACTGAGTTCATTTTAAAATTTGTGAATTGAACTTTGAACTAGTTCATGTAAGGAACTTGGTCCAACAGGTTGATAAGAAGGTTTGCTTTGATATATGCAGGGTCAGTAATTTGCCTAAGACACTATACGTCAGATTAACTTTTTTTTACACATTTATATGGACTGAAATTATATGAATTGTTGTTTCAATCCCTATTGCTATAAGAATACTGGATACATTATCTTTTTAATCTTAGATATTTTTAAGATCCTCACATCCTATTAACATTACAGCAAGTGTTTTTATAAACTGTCACATTGGCACAGAATGTACATGCTATTGTAATCGGCTGTAGTCTGTCCTGTGTGTTCAAGCAGTTTTTATGTCCAGATGGAGCCAACGCAAGACGACAAAACCGCTGTTTTTTGTTGCCGCTAGTTCTTTGGTGTGTTGGCTTGGTGTGTCCCAGGATTCTTTCATTTTCCTGTAGGCTAATAGAAGTATAGACACTGCACTGGAAATATGTTTACACAACAAAACATTTTATAATTTATACATTTGACAAAGTGTAATCAGGTAAGTGTGACCTCTGCTGAACACTAGTCATCATCTGTCCACACTGCACTGATTTACTATGATTTATAAGCCTGTGCCAAGGATGCCAGGCTCTGGCCTGACACCACCCTGATCAAATATTCATCCCATTGCAGAGGAGACCGCCCAAGGTCCTTGAAACCATCCCTTCAGTCCAGCTTTTCCCTGTTTTTTTTTTTTTTTATTCACAGAAATATTTCATGCCCAAATAAAAATTACACATCTTGATTTGGTTGAACAACACCAGTGGCCCAGAGTGACTGTGGCTAAGCTGTAAGATTGCCATAACTGAGGGTCTGCTAACACTATGTAATTATGTGTGTAAATCAGACTGCATAAAGTGAGGGAAGATATTCTATCTTCTAATTTTGCATGGCGAAGAAAAAGAGCCCAAGGCTATAAAAACTTTTGTCAATTTAAAACAAAAGACTTGAAGAAAAGGTAGGCTTGTAATGGCTTTTCCGTGTTAGACCAGAAAGCAAAAGCCTCAAAAGTAGTTAAAGATCAAGATGCTATCCACAGAGATACTGTTTTACACATTTAAATGAACATGCGCTGTAGATTATTATGTTTGCTCATTGATTGTTTTAAATCATTACACAATTCACAGCTTAACCCACCGCACACCATGTAGTCAGGGCTGGCCCTGAACAATTTGCTGCCCTAGGCAAGATTTTACCTGGCGCCGCCATGCATTACAACCCATTTCACCCATT
>JAOTRC010000045.1:25527913-25539107 GCA_027497675.1 Cyprinella lutrensis
AGTGAGCTGAAAGCGCACCCTGTTTAATTTATTTATTTTACAAAAACACAAGGTTTTGATATTAATAAGAGTGTACATAAAAAAGAAGACCCTCTATAGTTTATAATCATGTATCGATTCCACAGCCTCTACGAGGGATGGAAGACCTGGCTAATCACCGAACAGAGGAAGAATTATCCACCTCCAGCTCCCTTGTTCTCCACTACGTATGCTCGTGTTTACGAGGACCCTCTGCCCATTAAGAAGGAGAAGCACCGTGACCTAATGAAAATGCTTGCCTACATGCCAGTGGGGGCCCAAGCATTTTATAAGGCATTAGAATGTGAAGAGTAGTCTGGGATGTGTTGTGCAGGGTAAGGTGGGTGTGGCGAACAGAACGAGAGATGTGAGAGAACGATGCAAGGCCAGTGGTGCGAGTGTTAATGAACGTCACCTGTGAGACGCACAGGTCTCGCATCTCTCAACGTTGTTACTCCTCCTTTATGCTTCCGCTCCTCCGTGAGAGATGCGAGACCAGTGCATCTCACAGATGTCACTCATTAACATTCGCACCACCGGCCTTGCACCGTTCTCTCACGGCCCTCTGCCTCATTCTGTTCACCACAGTGGGGTATATTGTGTATAATATGTAAAAGTAATCATAATAGTAGCTTATCTTATGAATATATAGGTATTTATTTATTTATTAAATGAATGAATGGGCTGATTATTTCTGAAATGTATTATAAAAGTTAAAAGGAACAAAAAAAGCAAGATGTTTATTGTAAACTTGCATATACTGCAACATAGCATGGAATGTTGATAATGTATGTCTGTATTGTAAATATGTATTGTTTACCATTATTACTGTTGTTTATCGTTTGTATGTATTGTTGATTGTATGTATGTTTTATTGTTTGTACTGACGTTTATTTTATGTGCTATGAGTAGGCCTATGTATTGGTTCATTGTTTGTACTGTATTGTCCGTATTTTTGTTCTGTGATTTACGTTGACAAAAAATAAAAGAAATTGAAAGAAAGAAATGCTTAATATTTTCTTTAAGGTTCTGTTACTGTATTAAATCTAAGTTAAAGGAATCAAATCTCCAGTGGTTTAAAGTGATATGATGAATTGGACTTATACTGTTCTTCCACATTAACTGGACATATACTGTTCTTCCACATTTCAGAAATGTAAATTACTCTAACTTTTAATTTTTATGATTGATACTAAAAAATCTTATCTCATTAGAATTGTGAAGCTTTTGTTGTCTATCTTCAAGTTAAAAAAATAATAATAATATAATATTCAGAGTCCAAATTAAAAAAACGTTATTATTCAAAATGTGAAAAAATGGACTTATATGGTTCTTCGTCTCAAGCCCTCATTTAGCCTATTCAAGTTAAGGACATTTAACCCATCAGATGCAAAAATATAAGCAGGCACGTTTACTGTATCTGTTATTATCATACATTAATTAATTTTTCAGGTTTAGAAACACAAAATACTCCATTAATCTTTGTTATGTACTTGAAAAGTATATAACAAAAAACTATTAAATTAACTTTTCCACAGATGACAGGGGAAGAACCATTGTAAAACAAATAATTGTGAGCTGCTAATAACGTGTGACAGAAACATCCAACCAATGACAGATAGTTTTATTACCTGGAAAAATGCCGACGTGTATTGTAGCTACTCCTTTATACCGACACCGGCTCAAAACCAGAGCTTAAAGTGGACAAAAGTATTTAGATTCAGCCATTCAGATTCTGACCTGTCCCCAGCGTCCCCAGTGTAAATGACACCTGTCTGTCAATATTTTTAAATGTCCCGCCCCACCCAGGCTGTGATTGGTCGGTTTACGACAAGTGACATTGACGAGCTTCATTCAGCACACGGCTGCTTGAAAGGCACCGAGCTTCTCTTCTCCCTCGTCTCTCTGCGCCGAGTTTAACAGGCAGAGAGAACGGGAACAGGTGAGCGTCACGTAGCGCCCAGAGAACCTGATCTGGAGAGGGCAGAGGAGAGGACCGGCAGCTCGGGAGAAGTCCCGGTACGCCAAAAAGTAAAATGTCGTGGTGCCGGGGGGCAAACCGGCGCACTTCAAGCACTGCTCAAAACACAAAAGACACCGGTTTATGTCCTTGAAACACAAACATGTTCACTTTCCCATCGTTCATGAAACTGCCTTCCTTCTGCGTATTTTTATTGGACATTTTGGGATGTTTCTATACATTTCTTATCTCCACTTGTCAAAAATCCGTAGGTCTAGTTAAACGCGAATGTGGAAAGACTGCAATCTAGAGGGGGATGCCGTCAATTCGCAGGTCATAAAATCGCCATGCATTGTGGGAGATGTAGTTTATTGTTCATGAATGCTTTAAAGCAGCGTAAACTTTTATTTTGGGACAACCATGAATTTTATAAGCTTTCGCGGGCCACATAAAATGACGTGGCGGGCCGGATGCGGCCCGCGGGCCTTGAGTTTGACACATGTGGTCTAGAGCATAAAGCTGAACACTGACATACACGGTAACGTTACTTGTAATGCCATAAAACATCCAAGTCGCACACAAAGTATTTATTTATGAGGTTACAGAATTCATTTAATCGTATGAAAGGTCAAGAAAAGACATAAGAAGAAATTTGATAATTTGTAAACTAAATCTTATACTAAGTTCTTCTTTTTTAGCCAGTGTTTCCCATACGTTCATTTACAGATTGATTTTCAATTTTTTTTACTAAGCCTATATAAAATCGTATGTGATTGCAGAGCGCCGCAGCGCGTTCGCGCAGCACTACCTCTCACCCATCCCTCCCTCTGTCTCTCTTACAGCTGCACAAATCTGTCCAACACAATGCTGTCAATGTCGGAGACCCAGCTTTAAGTGGTTATTACCGGAGCCAAGCTAATAAGGAGAGCTAAGTTAATGTTAGCAAACACCTGGGTTTTCGACGCTAGGTCATTCCTCAGGAAACACTGTTAGAATATTAAATTTAAGACTTTTTTAAAGGAGAACTCCGGGCAATTTTTAAGTTAATCTTGATCGTTATACCTTTGTGAGTTCTGTCTATAGAAAAAAAACGAGCCGGATCGGTGCTTGCAACACGGAGCTGCTACAGCTAATGCCCAGAGCTCCTATGTAGCTAAAACGGCAGTTATGGGGGCATTTACATAAAGAGTGTCTTTGTGCCTCTTAACAGACACAAAATGCAATTAAAATGTCTGTCCAACATGAACAGGGCTCTTACATGACAACACGATGCTTTAAGCAACTTAGCCATTGTTTAAATTCACCTAAATAGTGTTTTATACGGCGAGCTGTAGTCTCGCGCTGAAGTCCCGTGGGAACTCCGTTTGTTGTTGCCGGAAAAAGGTAAATAGCAGTGTGCAGATGAGAGGAGCGTAATGTGTGAAGAATGATGATCGGAGCTCACAGGTGAAGAAGACATGGTTCACGGAATTCACAACGGCACAAACGCGAACCATTTTCTTCTTCACTTTTGAGCAACTCCGATGCTATTTACCTTTTTCTGGCAACAACAAACGTCTGCACAGGATGAAGAAAAGACTTCACAAGCACAATGATAACAATATATATATATAGCCCAGTCAGAAATTACTTCCATTGAGTGTATAAAACCATTACCTCAAACTCTGCAGTACTCAGGTGTGTACTGATTCTATCACCTTGATCCCTGTGGTCACCAGTGAAAGCCAAAGCCTGAAAACCCAGAACTAACATTTAGACTACAATTTCAACAAGATGCCACAACCCTCAGATGTGGTTGGTTTAAGAGCTCACCTGATCAGTTGTGTCATCTGGATCAAACTGAAGATCAAGACGGCCAGATGGAGACATGGTCTGTACAGGATAAAGAAGAGATGGCACAATCAAAAACAAAAAAAACAGTATCAAATGTAGTAAGGCCCAGTTGAAAATGACCACTTACAATAAATTTTAAGAGAATATTACTCTCTCACCTCAACATCTGCAGTGTGTGAATCTGATACAGCAGCATCATCTTCTTCTCTGCTGTATTCTGCATAGGGCAAGGCCTAAACACACAGAAGTATAATTTAGAAAAACATGTTGGCAGCATCTGACAACCTCGCACCCACGGTTTGGTTGTAGAGCTCACCTGATCAGTCGTGTGATCTGGATCAGATTGATGTGTAAGCAAGTGGCCAGAAGTAGACATGGTCTGCACAATATGAAGAAAAGATGTCACAAACAAAATTAGAGATGCACAATTTTGGAAAATGACACTGCAATATACATTGCGATATGAAAACATACAGGAATTCTCACCTGAACATCTGCAGTGTGTGATCCTCCTTGATCAAGATCAAGTTTGCAGTCATCTGTGAAGAGCAATGCCTGAAAAAATAAAACTATTTTAACCATCTATCATCTTTAAAGAAGATCATCAGGTAAGAGACTGAAGTTATAAATCCTTTGAATAATTATTATCATATACATTACAATAATTATTTCTCATGGAATTACTTACATTATGTCCTCTTTTTAGTCTTGCACGGGGTAATTTAATTGTGCTGTTAGGCTCTAAGTACAATTTGTACTTGCGTTTTGACATTCTAAAATTAAAAAAGAACATTGACATCATTATTAACAGACATATGAATAACAGAATGTTGAATTTAAACTATAATTAAGTTACTAAAAGCTGAGCCTCACATGTCCCTTAAAAAACTCACTGGAAAGATTGCTGGAAATGTCTTCTAATCCTCCTACTGCATGTACAAACTGAGCTAGTTAGTTTAAATTAACCATCCATTTGCGGACTAGGGTTGTGGCACTAATAAAAATTGTATATACTCTCAGTTGCCAGATTATTTTGTACAACTGCAGCCCAATATTACAGTCCGGTAAAAATCCTCCTACTGGAAGGGTACAATACTGTCACTGTGTAAAAGGGCTGTGTTATACAGATGTGTTTAAGTTTAATCAACCCCAGTACTTTATCTGATAAATAGTAGTAGAATAGTGTGTCTAAAGGGGGTCGCACACCGGACGCGCAGCGCCGCGCCGCGTCGCGCAGCGCCACGTCTTTAAAATTCGAACACATTATTCTCTATGAGTGTACACACACCGGCGGCGCCATTCGGCGTCTGTCCGCGGCGCCCAGCAACGGCTCTAAGACTGTATCCAAGGCAACAGGGCATCTCACTCGCGCGCTTCCCGCCGTTGAAGTTACTTGGTCAACGTTACGTTAGTTACTTGGTACTTTTCTATTAGGATTTAACAAGATAGATTTAGAATAACATTACTTATCAACTTTGAAAATATAATTATACCATAACTCTATAAATATCACTAACAAATATGTTTGCTTATGTAAGATATATAGAAGACGGGTGTAAAGAAATCGTCCCTATTTCCTACATTAAGGATTTTGACAGCAACTGTGACAACAGTAATAAGATCTACTGGGTGCGCTGGCAGGAGGACTATTTTAAAGGCCAAATATTGTTCCTGAAGGGTAAGTAATTACCCCCAATAGTTCGGAACATAATAAGAGTACTTAAATGGCAAACTTGGATACCTTTATCTAATGCTAACATTTTTAACTGATGTGAGTTTTGGCTAACGCGTTTAGCCGTTCTAGCTAACGTTAGCTAGCTAACGGTGGCAAGCTAACGTTAGTGCCTCTGAGTTCAACACTTTAGGACAGCAAACGGTGTGGCTGAGGCAACTATTATTATCACATGACAGTATGTAACATTATAGCATTATAGTAGGTGATTTCAAGTACTTACATCCAGTGCGATTTACATTCCAGAGTCGAGAGAAGAAGTGGAAGAGGAGCTTTCCAAGGGAAAACGCGTCCGTGTGAGACGGCTGAAGGAGACCACACCCCCACCGGCACTCTCCGAGAAAGAGGAAGCCAAAAAAATAAATGTAACTATGGCTTCAAATAATACAGCTATTGCCATCTTCTGGTACTTGGATGTAACTAACAGTTACAAAATACAACTTTGACATGAACTTTAACCATTTCTGTAATGCAATGTGTTTTTGCGTCTCTAACCTTCATATGGTAATAATATCATACTCCAATCATGGTATTAATCTATCCATTAACCATATATTGTTTTTTACATTGCTTTGTTTGTTGGTTTGTTTGTATGGGACTCTTATATTACACTGTAATCCCTTTTTATATTTATGCTTTTATCCATGTTTCCAGACAAATCAGAAAAAAGCAGCACAAGAGGCCAAAAAAAACAACCTCTTGGCCTTACTTAAGGAAAGAAAAATGAAAAAAAAACTGTCTCCGCTCTGCCCATCTCCGAGCAAGAAAATGAGAGAGCATATCTTATCAGATACGTTCTCTGAAGCAGACGACGACGACGATGATGATGAAGATGATGGTGGGGTTGTTCCTCAAAAACTTTTTGAGGACGCAAAACAAAAACAACGCCTCTACCTCAAGAAATATAATGATGTGTCCCGTCAACTGCAGGAAACCAAAAACAAGTAAGGGAGTTCTGAACAACATTAAGAATGTTTTTTTTTTGTTAATGTAATGGTTTGAAATTTGATATTTAGCCCAGTATTTTGTTTAACTTACTTGCAAACTTTAAACATTCACTTGCCGTTGGCTGGTAGACAAACAGTTAATTTTGCAGATAACTTCAACTTATATATTTTACAAAATATAATTTTTATTGTTTCTTCCAATCACAGGTAGTTATGACATATTTCCCTCTGTAACAGGTTGTTGGAGCAGGAGAAGATCACAGCAGCAGTCAAGGCTGAGAATAGCACACTACGAGC
Source organism: Cyprinella lutrensis (assembly GCA_027497675.1). Classification (NCBI taxonomy): domain Eukaryota; kingdom Metazoa; phylum Chordata; class Actinopteri; order Cypriniformes; family Leuciscidae; genus Cyprinella; species Cyprinella lutrensis. Next base: position 25,534,701 of record JAOTRC010000045.1, read on the forward strand.
CCTAAACATACAACTACAGCAGCATTTGCTGAAGTCACTGAACTCTGTGCAATGCAATGGTGAGGACAGATTTTTTCCCCCCTCATTTTTCCTAAGTTCTGAGGATGCCATTCAAACAAAAATGCAATTTGTCAGCCAAAAATGTAGCTTCTTAATGACATGATTTATTTTGTAATTTAGTGGTATTTTATCTGTGGCACAATTTCATAACTAATGATCAATGTTCTATTTTGCACACAATTTTGCCCCATAACCTGATTCCATAGGAACGACTACATTCAGATAAAGTGCAGTACGCTGAAATCGTGAAAACATGATATAAAAACCTTCTCTGATCATGAAGCCTAATGTAAAATCAACAGTTCTGTGGTTTATCAGTAAAGTGTCTGAACTCCATTGCAGACAGGTCTCTGTTAACAGAAGTGGTCGTGGTTCACGTCTCTCCCTCTTCATCTCTTGCAGTTCTCATACAGTCAGCAACTACTCTTACTGACTGCTGTGGCTACTTAGACATGCAGTATGTCAATGTTTAAGTGTGCTGTCTGCTGAGGTGTAAACACAGGAACGCACTATAGAAAATTACTATAGTATTATTATAGAGTTGGCTTTGGTAATCTTAAAGTAAAGTTATTGTCATACTATAGTATTTATATAGTATCTCTATAGTATTTCACGTAGTATTACTGGGTTTTTTTTTTCAGGAAATGACTATAGTAAACTACAAATTCACTTTAACATCATCAAAATATTACAATAAGAATGTTCTATAGTGTCCCCGTGACCCGATAGCGGATGAAGATGGATGGATGTTCTAGAGTGTGTTTAAAAAATATATATCCAAACACTACATTATATACTACATACTACATACATATATACTATACTAATACTTTTTAAAATAATATAGGAATACTGCAAAGATCTAGGTACATAAGTATTACATTTGAAATATTATAGGGCTGCGACAGCTAATAAAACAAAACTAAAAAAAATATAGCGATACCATAGCTGGATAAAAAATATTATTGAACATTAGAAACTTACTACAGCACACTTTATAATTCTTATAGTATATTATAGTAAGACTATGGTTCATTTTTGTAAAGAGTGGGGCTGATTGGTACACATTTTACTCTGTTGTCTCAGGATTTTGAGAACGCAGGTATCAGGTTTGGTTTTCCAAGCACATTCAACTTTTGAGAGACCATGGGGTAGACCCAGAACACTTTGGAGGAATTATAAATCTTACCTGGCCTGGGAATGCCTCGGTATCCAGATTGAACCAGGAAATGAAGCCAAAACATTAACATTCAAGGAATAGCAGCTATGCATAAAGCAAATTCAAATTTTAGCACACTGCTTTTGATATGCAATTTGGGGAAGCCTATATCTGGGGGATTTACAACATGTTTTTCATCATCTCTCAAATTTGTAATATATGTGTTCTTTTTCTCTTGAAGATCCTGTATCACAAAGCCCAGAGAAGGCCTTAAAAAGTAAGTGCAACAAATAAATTGCTCGCAGATCTATGAAAACTTTTGAGGCATATATTAAACAAAGTACAGGGTTGCAAATGGATGAATTTGCAGGTTGTATATGTTTACGTTATGCTTTATATAGTTGCAGAGTCTGGCTGTGCAGATGAGGTGGGACCCTCTGCTTCTCCCAAAGGAGACGAGGTACAGGATTTGTCCTGTTTGCAACATGTTTACATTGCCCTCAGCATCTGTGTGCATGGGTTAATGTAAGAACCCCAACTACACTTCAAGTGTTTCTGACTTCTGTATGTAAGTACAATCTAATACCTTGATTATTTCTGTTTTGGATTTTTGGTAGATTCACTTGGGAGGAGACGTGACCATTAGAAAAGAGACGTGGTCCAGGATCCAAAATAGCACCAGGGATTCCTTATTTGTAAAGGAGTTGGCGGTGGCGATGTGGGGCACTAAAACCCTGGGGGAAAGGAGCCTCACGGGGAAAGAATGCCCCACCACCAAAACCACCAGGCAGCCTTTAACCCCACAGAAGTTACACACATTAAAAGGTAGGAGTAGCCACAAGGTCTTTGTGGGATGCCAAGTGCTGGGTTATTTGATTTACATTTTTCTTGGTTCAGGTGTGACACTGTGTCTGTGTATTTCTTTTCAGTCTGTTACAAGGAGTGGCTGCGCCGTAAGAATCTGGAGGAGACGGAGATGCAGGCCAGATGGGGAAAGGCTGGACGGTTCATTACTGAAAAGATTATGGACATTAACAAACAATCAAAAAAAAAGCCACTTCCGTGAGAGCATTCAAAGTGCAATGTAAGGGTACTTAAGTTTAGTTCAGGTTGACGATGTAATTGTTTATTGGTTCTTGTTATTATTAAATGAAAATACTGTTTTGAAAACATTTATGTCTTTATTTGGTGGTTACTAATATACATGAAACAAATAAGCATAATATTTACATCATTTTCATTATACAAAAATTCAATGTGGTTGTCCAGCATCCCTCCCTGGTGAAGCTACTATCCTCAACATCTTTAGTAACCAGCATACCAGCACCAGCATCCTATGCTGGTATATTTAATGCTGGTGCTGGCATGCTGGGGACCAGCATCCCATGCTGGTGCTGGCATGCTGGGCACCAGCATCCCATGCTGGTGCTGGCATGCTGGGCACCAGCATCCCATGCTGGTGCTGGCATGCTGGGGACCAGCATCCCATGCTGGTGCTGGCATGCTGGTGCTGGTATGCTGGGCACCAGCTGGGCACCAGCATACCAGCACCAAAACACAACATATGCTGGTCTTGCTGGTATAACCAGCATGCATTATACTGGTTATGCTGGTGACCAGCTATGCTGGTGTATGCTGGTTTTTCCAGCAGGGATGAGGGGAATCCCAGATGCGTCACGACCTTTATATGGGAGGGGTTGGACGAGGTAAATGGGCGCAGTGTATTTAAGTGCGTAGATGGAAAGCCCTAGAACGTAGGCTGCGTCATTCCCCGCCCCTCATCCGGTTCTTCGCATCACTGGAGCTGAGGTAGGTGACGGAAGTTGTGCTCGGCTAATGTGGTTTTTAAATGCTTAGAGTTACTGTTTTATTCTTGAAGTGACTGCTTGTAGCTGTTGTGACGGCGTGCCCTCGGAGTTGCATCGAGCACTCACCTGAAAGCTTAAGGTATGTCTGCTTTCGCAATGTGTTGTGGTGTGCTTTCTACGTGGTAGTCGAGTGTAACGGGGGTTTGTGTGTTTTATCAGAACATCCGCGAATGCATCCTGACAACACGATGTGCGTGTAATTCTTGTGTGGTATGTATGATTTAGGGAAGGTTTTGTATTTTTTTTTGTCTAAATCATTGCCTGATTGTTTTGTTTTATTTTGCAGTCTCTGCGTACCACAATGTGGTCAGCTCAGGTCGTGCTGCTGTTTTTCATGATTTGTTTTGGTGTGATGTGACTTTAGTAGCTTTTTTTGGGTTTTGGTAGTTTCATTTATTTTTTTTTTTGGTTATGTTATTTCAATATCGGGGTTGACTAGAGTGACTGGGCTGTTGGTTGTGCAGTGTAAATAGGCCATCGTGGATACTCTTCGTCTAACTACTGACTGCACTTGTCTTTAGTGGACCGCAATACTGACGAGATAGGCGGATTATTTTGTATCAACTAATTCTGTCAACCAGTTCATATTTCTTTTTACCTGAATGTTTTGGTGACCTTGTAAACTGTACTGTTCCCACTACTTTTTCTTTGTTTCTTTTTGGTTCCAGTCAAGGCTGAGTGCGCCGAGGGGGAGGCTAGACACTTGGGTGAACACATTTGTCGTGAGTGTGGAGCACCAGGGTGAAACACGTCTTTCCGTTTTGGTTTGCTTTGCACACTTAAGTGGTTGAGAGCACATTTGATTTTTTGCTAGGCTGCCACCCCCAAGGTAATGTACGCCTTGTAATGATTTTATTTTTATTTTTTTTTGTAATTATTTCCGCCGTTGTTTTTTTTGGGAACTACAGTACATATTTTTTCTTTTTTTTTCCATTTGGAATTTGATGTGATTATGGGTATGGACCTAGTGTGTCAGGAGAAAGGCCTTGTTCGTAACTTAATGCTAACTTTACTGTTGAAATAAAAGTGTCATTTATATCGTGCTTCCCTGATACTAGTGGAATGAATTTCTTAATCAAATAAAAACACTAATTTATTCATTGTACGAAGCGACTCTGTTTTTCTTGTTTACTGCACCACCGAACCTGTGTCCTTCTCTTGATTTCCTCGGGTGAAACTCCCGAGGTGGCGTAGTCATTAGTATTTGAGTTCAAAATATATTGAATGCATTGGCCAGGTTACACTCTGTTGAAGTCTCAAATGTGCAAGTGTGGCTAAACAGCCCCCTAACCTAAGAACCTAACTTGAACATTTACTCAT